>JAIPRM010003885.1:0-24589 GCA_025469315.1 Stegophylla sp. TES_Ste_2020 | reverse complement strand
TCAATATTTTCACTCCATTAAAAAGTTACTAAAAATGTGAAATGTGACAACAATATGTAAAATAAAATATCTCACGTCTCCTTTCGCTTGAAATGACACGGTGTAGACAATTTGTTTAATTATTTTTTTGTAAAATCTATTTATTATTGTATCCGTCGACGAAAATAATGATAGAAGGATGATTATTATGTGGAAAAAAAAACGTATTGGTACTAAAATAATGGTTAGTGATAACTCAGTAGTACATATGTTAGAAACCTATGTGCTAACAACAATTTTTTTTCATTCGAACAGTGTTGATGGGCGGCTGGGGCTATTTTAATACCATTTCACCCCCTTGTTTACCTTATTAAAATCATGATTTCCGTATAAAAACAGCACTGAGGAAATATCGTAGTCTTTTTTTTTTTTTACGTAATCAAAATATATTCGAGTAAAAAAGGTTAATAATATACTAAACTCGACATAAAGTATTTTTTTTTTAATCGATTTTGAATGGTTCTTATTTATTATTTTTTTTTTTTAATAAAAGTTTAAACACGAATGTACACCCCCGTGTACAGAGACATTTAGTCGACTGGATAATTAGAGATAAAGCCGGAAGTAATGTGTTTTTCGGTGGACCGGAATTAATTTTTAACTGAGTGTAGGGTCGTAGATATGAGTCGATAACGTCAATATTGTTTCGTATTTCGAGATTAAGTTTTACAGTCACACGCCATCATTCGAAAATAATTAAAATTAAAGCGTCGACAAAGTCGGCGTACAAAATACAAATACAAAAATTGAATTGAATAATTGTACCTACATGTTATATTATGTGTTCCGTATTAGAATTTTAATAGTCATAAAAACGAGTAAATAAACATTATATAATTGCATTTAATGTGTATAAAGTGTGTAAAAATTTCAACAGAGAAACGTGTACTTACTTCGACGATATATTTTGCTTTGGAAAAAACGATCACCGGAAGTCTATTTTATTATTATTATTATTCTTTATTATATCCCGAAAATAATGATATAAAATATTCATAATTGAATTCGTTAAACAAACGATGACAGTGCGTTTGATGAGGGTAGAGAGTGGAGAATGTTTGTTGTTATTCAGAACTGACATACTTTCTATCGGAGTGGAAAATTTTCTCTCTCTATCTATCATTTTGATAATTCAGGGAATAACACGAAGTTAGTTATTGGGGTATCCCAGTAATTCACGAATTTTAATTAAATTCCATGTACAATTTTCATTCTATGTGCTATTATAGTTAGTGTAAAGAGTTTCCCAGTACGATTTGACAAATGCATTCGTTTTATAATTAATAATTTATATTGCTATAATTATTATTATTATTATTATTATTATTATTTTTATTTGTTTTCATAGATGTCTGTTAAAACATAATATAATATGTTTGATGGTTTTATTATTTTATTTTATTTTTATGTTTTTACTAAAACATTTTGTAATAACGTTTTGCGTCTCGCACGAAACACGTTTATAATATACGTAATTAAATGCATCAAACACAGCTGCTGAGATTTCTGTAAATAATTTCGACGGGCACTAAGACTATGTTGTGAACACTAAATATAGACTTTTAGGTTTTTAATTCGAGATGTGTTAGAATTTTCGAGATGGTTTATAACCAAAGTTATGACAGTTTTAAAAAATTTTCCAAAATTCAATGTCCCAAATTGTGAACGGTATTTTTAAAAAAATATCGTATTATTTCGATTTTTTTTGGACATTTTTCTTTCTCATTTATTTTTTACATTATTATCCGTTCAGAATCGTTTCATTAGAATTCAATACACCCGTCAAGAGAATCCCACCAATCGTGCAAAGTATGTCCGGCTATTTTTTATTTTTTTTTTTAAGAAACATAACCGACTGTGTGTAGGTTGAGCGATCGAGCTAGGGAAAACGTTTGAATGACGAGCCCGGGATAGCCGAATCCGGTGTTTGGGGGTATTTCTAACCTCGTTTCCGAGAACTGACATATTTTGCGTGTACGACGGTGCAAACACCGCTGTCCCCGCGAAAAGTACATTTTATTTTACTGTGTTAGCTGTACATATTGTCAACTGAAACGTACGTATTTGCGTTTTATTTTCGATATATATATATATATATATATGTGTGTGTGTGTGTGTGTGATTATTTTTTTTTTACCAATGTGATTCCGGGTGGAACGAGGTAGGGTGGGGATGTCGATCCGATTCTCCGTTCGATCGGAAATTGGACGAGAACAGCTGTGTGGTTTTTTTTTGAAAATTCTCTTTCCGTTGTTTACCTCGTGGTAGAATAATAATACAAATATTGTGTGGTGGAAAGCTACCCGAATCAACAATGCGAAACGGTTCGCCACCGGTGGAAAACCAGAACGACCCTGTTCTGTTTTTAATGGTTTATTTTTTAATGGAAGGGAGAGATTTTTTTCTTTTTTTTTTTTTTGTCGATTACAATGTATTTCGTTTTACCGCGGAATAATTTTATTTTATTTCGAGTAAAATTTTAAGGGATGCTTGCAAAGAAACGTGGTGGAACGGCTGAGGAGGGGAGGAAACGGTGAAATTTTCGTCGAATACATAAAATACGTTTCTCGAATATCGCGATTTGCCCATGGACAGGTTAGTGTTTTTAAATGAAAAACACAAAATCAATCGTATCCACCGCGATCCGATGAATATTAATGATGGCAGCCTGCGAGAAAAGTTCAAAATTAAATATTGAATCGTCCGCCACTTGTTACACGTGTATTTCTTACGCATTTCACGTGTGTTATTTACTCAACTCGAATAATTCGCGAAATTCGAATAAATTATGTGAGTTTTAGTGCAAAGTCTCGCTCGATATTTTATGCGAACAAAACGTAATTTGAAAAGGCAATTCATTACATACGTCTCTCTCTCCCACCCACACGCGTACGTGTAATTTCCGTGTATTTATAGGCAGCACAGAACCCGTTGCGGTCGAGTACGCGATTGGCGTTTGATGTGTACCAAAAAGTGGGTTGTGACGTCAACAGTGGCGTCACGTTTCAAAAATTTTCCGGGGAGGGCCCAAAAAATAATTACGAATTTCAACGGTATTGTTTTTATTTCACGTAAAAAACAAGTTTTAAAACTGTATTAATTTAAATTATATTAATAGACGATTTTATCAAAAACTATACAAATAGAATTGTTGAATTATGAAAAATAATAATTTAACATCTATTATTATTTCAGTATTTTGAAACATAAACATAAATAATAATGTACTATACAGAGATAAACCGTGTGTATCACTGCATATAATAAAATATAAAAATACCGGTGTCTGGGAGGGGTCCAGGACCCCCTGGACCCTCCCCGTAAATCCGCCACTGGACGTCAAGATGCGTCCGCCGTAAGTCGTCGTGTGATGAAAAGAGTTTATAATATTTTTTGTATGGATCTACTTGTCCAAAATTCTTGATCAGCAAATTTTTAGAACCAGATTTGCCTTTGGATGGCACTTTAGAATATAAAAATCACATTTTCAAAAAGTTTAAAGAATCATAATGAATGACTGACCAAACCTTAAAGAAAACATTTTAACTCCAACATTTTTCTAAATATCAGGTTTAAGAAATTGTTATTTTTGATTTTTTTTTTTCTAGTACTTTATTTGAATATTTGAGTCCTAAAAAAATAATTATTGTAAATCTATGAAAACATTATTTTGTTAAATACATAATTATAATAATGTTACCTACAAAACATATTTGTATAAAGATTGGCTGAGGGAATAATTTTTACATGGGACTATTAATACAAAAAACGGAAGAATCGTCATAGTTATAATATCGTAATACATTTGCAATTTATCGTTTAAAGGGTTGAAAATTCCATACAAACTTACTCAGATAAACTACAGTACCAGTGTAATTATATTTAAATTTTCGTTCTAATCAATTGTCAATTTCTAATTTCCCTGAGCTGCTTCAAAACACAGCAATCCGAGCACATTAGATCATTTCACGAACAGTTCTGTTATTGAGTTGTTGAAAATTCTGTGTAAAAAATTGACAATAATAATCGCGTGTAAGTGTTACACTGAAGCTTCGTTCTTCAAATTTGTTTTCTACCGAAACAAACGATACATCACATCGGGGGGGGGGGATGACACCTGTTGCACGAATTATGTCCGGATTTTTAAGAGATTTTTTTTTTCTTTTTTTTTGAAACCGATGACGACGAATTTCAAATTGCTCAATTTAGAGCACAGACCTTAGGGTTGAACGAGTTCGTCTGGGGTGATGGAAACGTCGCGACCTTTACAACTAGACCGCAAGCGTCGCGTGGGGTGGAATGCTGCGAGTTTATGGCTATGTATGTATACAGTTAGGTTTGGTCAGAATGCGGTCGCGGGGTGCGTGTTTTGAACCGCTGAATTCACATATCCATTCCACGTAGGTTTATTATTATTATATAACTTTATGCCGACCGGATTACCACCGCGGTTCTGTGTTATATTGGTACGTTCTCAAACACGTGTCGCACGCGTCTTACGTGACGCTTCGCGTGCAGGTCGACTCGCAGTCCGTGCTTTTGACCCTTTAAACGTCGAGTTCACGTGTTCGATAATTGACATTATTATTATTAAACCAGTACATTGATTGAGCGGGAAGGTGTTTACATATATCTAATCATATGATTTTTTGTTTTTTTTTTTTTTTTTTTTGTGAGGAATTTGACTTTAGTACACACAGAGATTATACATACGGATCTAATATATTTAATATTATATATAATTAAATTATAAATTATATATTTTATAATCAATTGTACACATATTATACAATATATTATTGTACCTTAACAATTTAGGAACCGAAACCTTTATATACAAAAAAACTTATGAACCATAACCTTAATTATATCGGTGAGTAGTAATTAGTAATAAATATTGCTTTTGACAGCTCGGAAAAATTAAATCGACATTTTTTGATTAATTAATCAATTATGAACTGTAACGTATAAATTATAAATATATTTTTAGATTTTGAACAAAGTAAAGAAGTAAAGTGTTTTTACAATTTTTTTTTTTTTTCTGTATAAACTTTTTCGTATGTCTACTTGTCCAAAATTCTTGATCAGCAACTTTTTGGAACCAGATTTGACTCTGGATAGTACTTTAGAGTATAAAAATCACATTTTCAAAAACTTAAAAAAAACCTTAATGAATAACTGATCAAACCTTAAAAAAACATTTTAACGCCAACATTTTTCTAAAAATCAGGTTTAAAAAATTGTTATTTTCGATTTTTTTGTCTAGCACTGTAGTAGAAAATTTGACTCCAATGGTTAACACCATGTTTAGTCTCATTTGTAATTTTATCGCAATACAGTTTTGGTCATGACACGACAATTATATTTGCTCGTGTGGGTGATGATTTCTTTCAGAGTGAAATGTTTGACTAAAATGCTACGGAAATATTATTATGGCACAGAGAGAACTGTTTCAAAAATAATATTTATTGGATTGGCTGGTGACTCCGTATTCGGGTATTTCTAACTCGCTCAGCCTATTTTTTTATTGTTCTGTATAATCATATTACCGACGACTTTTGAATTTGTCGAATCGTCCAATACGAAAAAACTGTTAAAACGTAAAAAAATTAAGCCTATACATTTTGGATTTGTAGTCCACGACGATATATATGTATGCGGTCGACGCGAACATAAAGTTGAAAAACGAGCTTTTCTTTTGATAAAAATATCACTCCGATCAAAAAACGCATTAGCGTTAGCAGAACCATTTGTACAGCTTTCGTAAGACACTAACCTAACGCTGATTGTCCGCGCACAACAAATGTGTGTGAGGAGACAAAAATAATTTAACTACAGGAAATAATTTTTTCACGTCAAACGTATAATAACGATGGCGAATTTTTCAAACTACGTTATATAAATCGGCGTTTTCAAAATTCGTGTTATGCATTAGCGTAATTAGGAAAAAATATTTGGGGGGGGAGCTAAAATGTTTATTGATTTAGCTCCCACATTAACCTTAATCAATTTTCAAAAAATTCGGGAGGGCTATGAGTGATTTTGAGGGGGGCTTAGCCCCTCTAAGCCCCCACCTAAATACGCCTATGGTGGTATGCATAATTTTTACGGAAGTGCTTACACCGAATTCGATAACCACTAATCACGACGCCCAAAGCAGCTTTTTTGGACTGTAGACATCCACGAGGTGATGGAAGTTTTTATAATACATTCAAAAGTAATCATATTGCTATATATTTTTTCGATCACACTATTTTTTTCGCCTAGGTAACAAAAATATGAATTTAAAAACCGTATGTTTTGAATTATTTGTATTAAGAGATATTTTGGATCAAAAATGAAAAACGAAAACGCTATTAATAAAAACTGATTATTATAAAGAACTGACCTCTTTAAAACTATAGAAAAACAAACAGATAAAATGGAGTGTAATGAAGTCTGATTATTTTTACGTTCTCCACTAATATTTTATCAGTTACTTTTTGTGTTTTAGTTTTCATTTATATAAAACACTAGCTAATTAACTCAGCGTTGCCCGGTCTAACTAGGATCTGTTTTAAATATTGTTTTCCTATTAAACGAATTACCTGACTTTACCCATGTGTACTTTTTGCTTTCTCTAAATTAAATTATCAAATCAACACACATTGTTGTGTTTTAAAGAAGGAAAAAAATATTTTGCTCAATTTTATCAAGTGCTAAATAATAGTAATATCTGAATAATTATAAATAAATAAAATAATAATAATATTTACAAATTATAATAATGATTCTACATACATATTATTATTAAAAAAATGATTCTATAATTTATATGATTTAATTTTTGTTTATGAATATTTACAAATGATTCTATACTTAGTTGCTCAATTCTAATATCACTTAAGTCAGAACTTCTTTGTGTGTATACCACATTCAGAAATTTATTTTGTGGTGCATGAACGTATAAATGGTCAGGTCTTCCAATTCTAGGAAATGCCACATTCAATTATTGTTCATGTGAGAAACAATTTTTTTTTTCCAAATCTAAGTACACCACTATAAATTTAATGTCTGACCTTGGGTTTTGTTTATTATCACATAACCCATATCTCTAGTCTTTATGAATTATATGCATTAAAATCATAATTTTGATAATAACTTCATGTTTAGATTTATATAGATTATTTAGATTTATTAGGTATTATAAAATTATTTATAATCGTGTAAAGGGCAGACAGAAAGAAAACGTGAACGTCTGTTGTTGTAGGCGGTCGTCGATTCAAAAACAAAGTCGACTAAAACTACAATACTGTTTCCTTTAATTTTTTCCAATAAACTTATCGAGAACAAACAAAAATATTAAGATCAATAAAAAATCGAATTTAATTAAATTATCATAACAAAGAGTAATATTAATATAATCGTCGTCCGTTAAATAGTTTATAATATTATATAAATATATTACTATTATGATATTATATTATCATAAAATATTGTATCAAATAACTAATAAAAAAATTTGTCTACTCGTTTTTATTTGTTCCGTAATAAATATTTATAAGTCATCGTGTTTGTATAATAACATTATAATAATAATACACATGTCGCGTTGGCGAATATCATAATAATAATTATTACAACATATGTTTTCTTCGTATATAATATGACTAATAAGAATATTACATATTATTATTATTATTATTATTATTATTATTGTTATAACATTGTTTTTTTTTTTAAAAATATGATAAAAATTAACATTATATTATTATATTATATTATATTATTGTTTTGTTTGTTTGGTGTTAATAAAAACTTACTAACTAATAATAAAGATTCGAAAAACGTACTAAGGTTAACACAGGTTCTATTACGTCTTCGTAGATAATGTAAACGCTATCGTACAGGAAAAAATTCAAAATATATATTATATGTAAAGCCAAAAGAAATTTCGTATAATTCAATTATAATCATTATTATGAAATAACAATAATTACGACTACACTATTATTCCGTATTATTAAAATAACATTGTATATTGCTTTAATTGATCACACATTATTCAGTTTTTAACCGTGATTATGACCTTTTATTTTTAAAATGTAATAATTTCTTTATAGCGTAATATTATAATAGATATATTATTATCGAGTAAGTAAGTATATTATTGGGGTAATAGTTTAATGATAACATAATAACAATAATCAAAAGAACCGATAAATTTTCGGTAAGGCGGATAAAGTCAATTGAAAATTTTTCTAGAACAAAATTTACACCACAAGCCCACAAGACGTATGGCCGTAAATTAACAATAATAATTTAAAAAAAAAAACCTAATAATAGGTATCGCCTATAATCGCATTTGCGTAACTCGAACAGTATTCAATAAGAATATGGTATTAAATAATGTTTACTTGAAATTTGCAACAACGACATTGATCCTGTTAGTTTTTAATTTGTATCAATAAACGTTTAAATCTATGTGTATAATACTTATAGTGCGTACGGGGAAGTCTTTTCAAAAATCATTTATGTTGCTACTAAATTCTAAGTTTGAAAAAAAAAAAAAAATCGAATAAATCGACGCGATAATTTGTCAAACATTCAATACAGGCATTGAAATCAGACGTGTGAATAATACTCATTTTATCATTTTAAAGTTTGTTTTTCCGTTTGACATTTATTAATTTTGTTTTTCACGCGCGTTGGCGTTTACATTTCACCGAAAATTCCGGCAAATGTTTTCCTCAGGTTTTTCATCGTGTCTTCGGTGTCGTCCAATTGGCTTTTGTTCTGTTGTACCGGAGGGGCGGCCAGGGAAGACGCGACCACCGAGCCCTGACGGCTCAAATTCGCTTTCGGCGGCAGCGGTTGGCTAGACTGGTAGGTGCTGCTGGTCACACTGCTTTCCGAAGCTACACACAAAAACGTTTCAATAAATTCATGTTAGTTCGAACGCGCGTTGTCAGTTAGTAGCGTCCCGAATCTGACCGAGTATATCGGTCGTGTTTTTTTTTTGGACACGAACTTGGGGCAAATTTGGAAATTTTTTGAGACGGTTATCATATTATGGAATAGTGGCTAAGGCCATTGCACAACTAGAATATATAAATTTGGTAAAGATGATATATTTATTTCTTTGATTTACCCATCCTTAAGGATACGGGTGCAATTTAGAAGGCTTGGGAGGTATTAAATTCCCCATTAAACCGCTCAAAACCCCAAAGATTTTTTTTTGAATCACATAAGGTTAATAATGTCGTTAGAGGAGGATAAATCAAAAAATTTAATATGTTAGCTCCCCCAACACTTTTATTAAACCGAAGGGTTTTTAATGGATTCGGGCCCCCCCCCTCAAATTTTTTATTCTAGTTGTGCCATTTGTGTGATTAGGTGTTTTAGTAATTTTAATTACAAAATACGTTTGAACGCGAGTCGCGAATACCCAGAAAAATCTGAGGGCGCAATTTTGAAGGGATTTTCACTGCGAGACGCTACTAAATATAATATAATATTATATTATCGCCTCGGCGAATTTTACCCAGAGAATCTCGTCTTGCCGGAATGGCCGGCGGTTCTTCTTCTTGTGGAACGGCCGATGCTTGAGTGCTCATGTTCGCCAGTACTTGTGTCTGAAACGTAACACATGACGTCAGTTGTGAATATAAATATAGCGTCGAATTAACTAATATATTATAAACGTATCCATTCGTTCGATTAAATAATGCACGAAGATATATAAAGATATATAAAATCAGGTTACACAATAATCATAAGCTATAAAAAATGAATTTCTCACGAATTTCATGTGTTGTAAAATTACTTTTTGATAATGATAATAGATACTACATATTAAGATGTGTTGGTAAAAATTGTTTGTAAATAATATTAAATTTTATAAATGATTTGCTATAATATAAAATTTAAACTAGAGACCAAAGCTCTCAAAAAATGCGTTTATATCAATAATCAGAATTTATTCTAAATTTTTACATAAATATTTTGCTATCGGATGTCATTTTTTTAAAAAAAATTTGAGTTTGAAAATATACGTTCTAGTTAGATTCAGTTTGATGTTAGACCTGATAAAAATTTTCTGAATACACAACAAAAATAATAATTTTGACATAGAAATCTTTTATTTTTATATAACTCTTTTTTTATTACACTTTTATTACACGTCTATTCACAAGAAATCACTTTATAACATAGGATTTTTATGGCAACTAATTTTTAGAAAGGTTTGATAAAAAAAAAAAAAAAAAAACGTTGGAAATTGCGCCACATACGAACGGAAACGAATACCTATAAAAATCGAATATCATAATAACGATTTTAGTTCTGATATTAATTACTTCTAATTTTTCTATGATCAAGTCGAAAATGTGTTTCCTGTCGTCTTCTTGCTGATTTCCCAGCAACGACAGTGCCGAGTCGTTGACGCCGATAATGTTTTCTATACCGTCTTTGGACACGACCACTTCCAACGCCAATATGTCCAGGCCACCAAAGAGTTCCGCCACGGCGTCCAGCCAAAACTTGTATCTCTCCAACACTTCTGTTTCTTCTAACATGGCCGAGCCGACGCACGATTTCCAGTTGCCCGAGATGCTCTTGCGCCTAAACGAACGGGCAAACGTTTATTAATACGCGGTAAATGGTTACCTATTTTTACCCCATGTAATTTTATTTATTTGTTTTAGATTCTGAACGAAGTGAAGAAGCTATTGTTTTTACATTGATGTTTATTTTATTTTATTTTTTATTTTTCTGTGAACGACTTTTCGTATCCGAAATACGTGTCCGAAAGTTTCGATCAGCAAATTTTTGAAACTGGATTCGCCTCTAGATGGTACTTTAAAGAGGTTGTTTTTTGAATTTCTCAATTCTTCAATTTTTTCTTTGGAAAAAACTACTCAAAATTTGACAAAAACGACTCGGAAACCTTCATTTTTTGATCTGAACTATATGGAAATTTAAACACAGATAGAAAATAATATATGAAAGATTTTGGCGCGAGAAAATTTTGGAAATGTGAAAAAAAAGTTTTGGACATTTTTCTAACATTTTTTTTCTCATTTATTTTTTATATTATTAACTTCCCTCGTTCAGTATCGTTTTATTGAGGAAATGATTTATCGTTTCTTTAAAATTCAATACACCCGTCAAGAGAATCCCACCCGACGTGCCAAGAACACCCCGAAAAGCGAAGTACACACTTTTTTTTTTTTTTAATGGACTTTTTCCGCATTATAATCGACCATTAAAATCGTAAAATGCATTGATTAAAAAAAATAAAACAAAAATTTTACACATAATATAATCTTCATTTTTACCAAAGTGGAAATTATGTATATAAACGATTCATGAGAGTTCGACAATCGTGCGTAGGTACAATATTATTTCATCAGATGTATTCAAATGACTACTCAATTCGCTGTTAAAGTATTGGCAACTAATACTAATAAATAATAAAAAATATACACGTTTCGAAAAATGTATTGAACAAAACTTAGTTTACAACTTCGATGACTTTAAATTAAATATTACAAGCAATTTGGGTTCAAAGGGGGAAAAAAAAAACCGATGAAAATCATTTACAAATTTTCAAGAGTAAATCGCACCTTTGGTGGAGGAAATGAATAAATAAAAAAAAAAAAAAAAAAAAAAGGATTATCTGTATTTAATTAAAATATTTTTTTTTTTTACACAATATGAAATGCAAGAACGCCATAAGTTAATATTTTAATCATAGTTTGAATAATATTCTTTAATTTTAGAGTTAAATAAATTGTATTAGTTTTCAAAAAAAAACAAAAAAAAAAATACATATTTTAATACATAATCGAGCCATATTCAATTTAATACGGTGGTTCGACGTCATTTCGAGGGAACAAATTGAAATAACGATACAATAAAAACTCGATTCAATGCGGGGAGCGGCAAAATGTCCACGTGATGAAGGAGTAAAATACAATTATCACCCTAGGCGAGAATTTCCCACCCCCCCTCTATAAATTCACGGACTTACATCAGGGCTCTGTAACGCGTGCCGATTTTGGTCAAGTGCAGGTCGTACTTGCTGTCTATGTACGGTTCGGTGGTGCAATACGTCGAAGCAACAGACACGATTGACGTCATGTCCTGGAAGTCGGCGTTGGTGTCGATTTTGATCTTGCCCACTCCTCCGTGAGCGTGCCCGACTTTGAGGACCACCGGCAATTGAGTGGCCACCGACTGAAACGCGAAAACGCGATGCGTCATTGTTTATCGATTGTTAGGTTAGGTATTTTTACACCGCGTTCACACAACGAACACGTTCATCTCGTCCTTAACGCTATTTAAACGCATATATTTGTTTTTTTTCTCTAATAGAATTACATTGATTAAAATTTTTTTTTTTATTATATTTTACCTACGTTTTTTTTTTTGTTTTTTTTTTTTTTTTAAATAGCAGCTCAAATGTGCTTCTCTTTTGTAAACAGCAAGTACTTAAATTTCTCAAACTGTTTGAGTCTACTATGGTTTTGTACCATGAAAAATAGCAAACTAATTTTAATCTTTTTAAAAAAAATGCGATTAGTTATATATTTTGTGTTTTTGGTGCACGATGAAAGAGTACAAATGTCAAAAATGTATTGATTATAAGCGAACGAAAACGAAGTGACGTGTGAGCGCATACTTAACAAATAACTTTTGTACATATTATATTTTATGAGTTATACTGAATCATGCGAAAACGATGTGTTGTGAAACGAGCAAGAACTGAAACGATTTCTCGCGGAATCGGCAATCGAATTTCGCGGTTTTCACACTGCAGTACTCGACAATGGCGTTGTTGATTCCGCGGTAACCATTAATCTCGTGGTGAACTCGGTGTAACATAATGTAATAATATCCAACACACGTGCGTTTTACTACTCTGTTCGTCTTACCATTTCGCCGGAACTCGGGTAGAACGTCTGCTCTATCAGCGGGAAGTTTTCTTTGCCCAACTTCTTTTGAAGTTGCACCAATTGCCCATACACCCACGGTTTATCCTGCGGAAAAGAAAGTTTTCACCGTCAATCCCTGTGCAATAAATTCGTATTGTCCATCGCATGTGAAATAATAATCGTGTTCGTTCACAACAAAACTGATGTATATATATCGAACGCAAAGTTTATTAGTACCGACATCACGTACAGACACGCCTTTGATAATAATCGAATCAAAAGATGACAATTTTATTTATAACCTCAAAATACCCACGGAAAAAAATTCCAAATAATTTTGGAGACAGGCATGTTTAATTGACGCTCTGTTTTACCATTTCCTTTTTTCGAAAACGCGTTGTTGTACTTTTTAAATATTTTGAAACTGGTATTCGTTCATTGCAAAGTATTTCTAAGGCTCGATGAAAAATATTAAATGTTTTGCAAACCCAGTATAAAAAACAACTTTGGACACAAAATTCAGAAGGACATTCTCAATATGGAGTGAACGAATGAAAATAAAACAAGTACGTGATATCAGCTTTATACTTCTTCACACACCTTAAATATTTTTTGTTATTTATTATAAAATTCACGGGGGTCCCAATCCTTTACACGTGGATCGCTCCTGTTTCACGGGTAGCCCCCAACTCAGTTCCAAAATCTGTTCGAATATTGATGAAAATGAATCAACGTCAACGAGTCGGAAAACTTAACATGCGTTTAAACGGTTGTTTCACGAATATTATAACTTATAAGTAATAATAAAAACGACAAAAAGCTCCACAGCACTGCGGCGGCCAGTATTTGCACCTGAAAGTTGTACAACGAGTTCAACGAATTGATGCTGGGCACGCCGCCAATGTTCAGTCCCATCAACACGTTTCGATAATCCTTGCCCGCGTCCCTGACGCTCTGCCGGCACAAGAAAAAGTCCGGTTTGAAGGACCGGATCACCCGGGAACCGGTCGGCGGCACCACCAGCATGCTGACCGTGCATCCTTTTTCCGCGCTCGCAGTTACAGTCAAGTCTTTGATGTCGGCCTGTTCAACGTGTATTTCGAAGTCGCCGAAGAACCGCTTGCCCTTGAAATATCTAGACCTGGACGCAAAAAATTCGTTGTACGAAGGAATTTAATAATAACTATACGTGGATAAATTACCAATCGAAATGCTCGTCGTCGACCACCAGTAGAGTTATCAAACGATCTTTGTTCACTCGTTGCTGTCGTCTAGTGGCTGCCGCGTCTGTAAACAAAATACGCATAAGAAAAAAAAAAGCGGGGGGGGGGGTAATACCAATTGAAATTTAATTACAAATTAAATAGATTTATTTCTCGTCTTCAGTTTGATGTGTAATTGTATCAAAAAGTCATCGGTATACATCCGGGAAGACACTAAAGATCCGAAAAAAAAGGAACGGGAAGCCGTTGAAGCCCTAATTTCGAATTAAGTAATTAAAAATAATGTCTCGATCAAGTCGGTTATGTGATTAAAAAAAAAAAAAATGTAATAGCCACCTATTTCCCGAGTGAATAACCGAATGCATAATAATCAAAATGGAAATTCGAGTGTTTAAACCAGCTTGAAATTACGCTCTATGACATTGTTAAAAGTTTTGAAATTAATTTCGATTAAATTAATTCTCTCCGGTGTAATCGAGTTTTTTGTACCCGTTATCAAGGGATAAATTATATAAAGGAAAAGTACACTTGACGAGAGTGATAATGAGCTTCCTTTCAATATAAACGTATTTCACGAATCCTTATGCAATTATCGCGGATGACTAATTTTATATTTGTCAATAAATTTCGATTTGTTTAAACAATCGCTACAACTCTAACGATAAGCACGTTTATGCAACGCGCAATTACAAAGCCAATTATGTCCTTAAGTATTTACATATATTTTTTTTTTTTTTCAAAAACATAAAATTGTCTTGATAACTATATGGTAATTGGAGAAGTTAATTGAGTTTTTCGATAAAGCAGTAAATTAATTAATTATTCTCGTGTAAAAAAGATGTATCCTTGTTAGAAATATGAATTGAAAAGCACATTTTATGCACAATTTTCATTGTGTTCGGACAATTAAAATGCTAAAGATTTACGGGATGTTCATCAACGTTGAAAAATATGGTCATTATCATTTTTAAAAACAAACTATTTAACACTTTCCTCACACTCTCTCCTCACTTTCTCTTTCTCTCTGTTTGTTGATATCGTTAGTTACATTACAGAAATTAAATAGTTAACAAAGTAGAGTTCAATATTGTTTCTCTGTTTTCAAGTGGCTTATATTTTTTTTTTCGCTCAAGGGGGGAATCAAATTTATTTTTTATACGTACCTATTTATTTATCATTAAAAGCCTTTCATAAGACTCCGTAAGAAAGGTAGCCGAGAAACAACTATAAAGAAGGAACAAAGCAAGACTATAGAATATAGAGTCTAAAACTTAAATAATAAAGTGCACGCATTATGTTTTATTATAACATAGAAACTTAAACTTCAAATTTTGACTTTAAAAGTATATCAAGAGCATCAGTAGTTTTGGTTTTATTTTTATCTCTTAAATATGGAAAATATGTATAATAAACGTAGCTTTTCAAAAAGATCACAATCGTTTTAGAATATTGTTTTAGCTCATGATTATTACATTTACCAGACGTTTAAGTATTGTGTGTGATATAATATTTTCCTGTCCACCGTCATTATTCGAAAATCATTGGAGAGTATTGTCTGTTTTTGACTTTTATGTATTTTAAAAGTAAGTTGAAAATAAATAACGAACAGTCTTCGGGGTGGGGAACTTTGGGGGCGTTTTAAGCGGTCAGTTGGTTCGTGGATAATTTCTACTCACGATAAAATCGGATAATTTTCAAAAATCGTGCTCACAAACAACCACCGAGACTATACTCGCAAAATCATTTCGAAATTACAAGTAAATAATAAATCGCCTCTCAAAAATCGGCTCCGGTTTTACTCAAATCCTCGAATACTGTGTAGTGTTTGTACTGACCGTAATCATATAATATATAAGTTCATGCTACCTAAGCTTGGCCTGAATTATTTAGGTCGTGGTACAATAATAATAATAATATGTAATATACAAAAGAAAGATGTACTTCGCATCTTGGGTATTCTTTGCTCGTCGAATGGAATACTCTCGTGAGTGTATTGCATTTTAAAGAAACGATAATTCATTTCTTCAATAACGTCAATTCTGAGCGAAGATTCAAGACAATTTTACAAAATAAATAATTAAGTTCGTTAAGATACCAAAACAAATTTACATTTGACTTTAATACCCCTCCCTTCAAAAAATAAATAAATAATAATCATATAATAAAATAAAAAATAATATTTTTTCGTATGACCTAATTATTTTTTTTTTAATTTTTTTAATTAATTGGCGTATCCCTATTTATACGAACTTTATAATTTCTATTGCTCCCCTTTCAATGGAAAATGTAATATAAATTATAGGTTTGCTTTAATCGATACCATTAAATAAAACACATTCCCTATACCACAGGGTTTCCCAACCATTTTATTAACCTCTCTTTTTATGCAATTGTATGAGGTCACGCCCTCCCCTCCCTTCACCACTATGAGATTGAGTTATGTTCAATATAGAATATTTATTTCATAATATAATGTATTTGTTATTTGTAATAAACATAGTATTGTGCACATATACTTTTTATTTATACATTATTTAAACGGGATAAACTCTTTTTAAAAATATAGACTGGGTGAATGTCACAAGGTTTAGTACTAAGTATCAGTAGTTAACATATTATCATGAAATGTAATCAATATATTTATTAAGTTAGCAGTGGTACTTGTCAAAAGCAATTTCTGCTTTGTTTAACATTCAAGTAAACAGTTGTTAATTTGATAATATCAGTTTTTTTTTTTTTTTTTTTTATGATAATTTGAAACGAACAAAGTAGCAACAAACCACAGAAAGGTTACAAATAAAAAAAAAAAAGGGGGAAATATTTATTTTCTGACAACACTGACAAAAATGAGTAATTATATCGAATTATGATTGACCGTTTTTGGAGAGGGGTGTGTTTGGCGATACTGATTGTCGTCAGTGCTCGAATTGAGGGGGTGCGCAGGGGGACGGAGCGTCTTTGCTATTTTATAAAATTTCGAGAGCACCCTCACTAACTATTTTTCATAGTATACGAACTGCATAGTTTGTTTTGATAGCAGCACATCGTTTCTTCTGTTTTTCCAATTCGAACACACTGACATACTGTCATAATAAAATATATACTCACACTTGATGTCGTTGCTTATGGAACTGGCCTTCTCCTTGGCCGCGTCCGTCAGCGACTGGACGCGCTGCAGGATCGAGTCTCTCGTCTTGGCCGGGCTGGTCGGCGCACTTATCGTCCGGCTGCTCGGAGGCTGCTGCTGCAGCGGCTGTTGTTGCTGATACTGCTGCTGCTGCTGCTGCTGCTGCTGCTGATGCTGCTGCTGATGCTGCTGGAACTCCAGCCTCATGTCCGCTGCTTCGGACGCGGGAGTGGCGGCCTGCGAGCGCGACGGCTTCGAAGCGTACTGCCTCTGTTGGTTGCGCTGCTGCTGCGACTGCGTCCCCGCCGGCGGCCGGTCGGTGGGGGCCAGCGAAGGGTCAGCATCGTCCGCTTCCGCCGAGAGGTCTCCCGAAGAGAACCTGCGAACGAACGCCCGCGGCGGCGATTAATAAACCGGGATAAATCACAACACGACGACGGGAAGCCGACGACGATCCAATATAGTAATTATAATAATAATAATAATAATAATAAATAACGGGAGTAAGTTCCCTGTTGTTCACCGGATCTGGTGGCATCCGGGTGCGAGAAATAATGGGTTCGAAGGGGTGATTATTCCCGTTCGAAATCATCCCCTCCCCCCCCAAAAAAAAACCTACTTTTTCTAACGGCTCTTAACAGTAAACGAAACAAATTAACCTCGTGAGTGAAATATTGTATCCTATTTTCACCGTTGCGAAGTACGAAGTACACATTTTTTTTTTTTTTTTTTTACAATGATGTTCCTTTTATTATATTTTTACTGTGAAAACATTTTCGTATAGAAATAATCGTCTAATACTTGTCCAACTTTTTGAAAATACGTTACTATAGAGACGTTTTTTAATTTTTCTAATTCTCAATTTTTTAGGAGAAAAAGACCCAGAAACAATCATTTTTTGATTCAAACTTTATGAAAATTCAAATATCGATAGACAATAATATGAGAAATATTTTGGATAATGTGAAAAAAAAATTGTTATATATTTTTTTGATTTTAATTTTTTCCTTATAGACTTTTTTGTATAAAAATACTTGTCTAAAAGTCTCGACAAGTAATTTATTGAGATCAAATTTGTCTCTAGATGGTACTTAAAACAAGTAATTTTTCAAAATTCTCAATAATCGTTTTCTCAAAATTTGGGAAAAACTACCAAAAATTTGTCAAAAAACACTCGGAAACTAGTCCAAACTTTATGAAAATTTAAACGCAGACAGGCATATACAGAAATATTTTGGAATATAAACCTATTATAAATTATATAAGTATGTATAAATAAAATTAAAACAAATACAAATTAATTAATAGTTATTACACTATATATTATATAGTTGAGTAAATTTATAAAATAAAATAAATAAATAAAATGAACTTAGCCTAGAGTATTATAATTTTTTTTTTCATTATCTACTGGTTTCGATTTCAGAAATCATCATCAGGTTAAGAAAATATAAAGTCAATGAAAATAAATAGATTTAAATATAGTAAATGCAATGCAGAAAAAATGTGAAGAATACCCTTGTTGTAAAGTATATTTGGCTTTCTTGTTTATACTTTACTTTTCTTTATTTTACTATAAACTTTACTTTTTTCGCAATCATTTTATTATTTATGAAATATTAATTTATTTTTATCTTTATTTTGATTATTAATTTCAAACAAAATCTGATTTGAGACCATTCAAAAAAAGCTCGAATATCAAAATATCTGGCCTCGGTGTATCTTCGATAAATCCGGCACTGTTGGCACACGAAACAGTCGACCACAGATAAGGCGTTTCCGAAATGTACAAAAACAATATATTGTTATTCTATAATATAGGGGTAGAACTGATTAAACATTTACGTTATTCTGTGCTTTTACAGACATCAGTTGCGGCTTATTTTATCTCTGATAAACGATTTACTGGAGCATTTCCTCCTGCTTTTAATGCAACGTGTTTATCCGCGAAGAAGGTCGCTTGAGATAAAGACTGTCAAACATGCACCGATGTAGGAAAATTAGAAGTTACAGTGACTCAAAACGTTTTCTGTTTATTTTAATATATTTTATTTTATATTCTACAAAAAAGTATATTCGTTTTTCGAAACAAATCCGTGAAAACGAAGCTCTCATTTATGCGTGATTTTCACGTCACCCAATGTAACGGACAATCCAGCTATTGTTAAATGTAAAAAATGCATTGTTTTGTATTTATTTTAATGCCCACGGAAGTCTTCCACTTCTCCTTAGTTTGTCGCAAATAAGCCTCCTGGTGAATAACAAAAACGCGTGTACACGAGATGCTGCAATCGCCCTCGCACTGCCCACAAGTCCAGCTTTTTAACCCCCCTCCCCCGGACTATGCAGCAACGCCATTGGTGCAGATTATACCCACGTTTGTCGTGATTATTTTGGAAATCCGATTGCCTTCTGCATCAGTTCTCTGGAAGAATATTTCGAACAATAACTGTTTTTGTTAATATTTATAAATTTTTGTTAACAACCGAAAGTAGTGTTTTTCAGAACTGCTTATATTGATACGTCACGTGTCCGAGACGAACGTATCGCGTGGTCTTTTCGTGATAATTTTATAAAAAAAACTATAAATTTTTTTGCGGCGATTCTATTTGCGACGCAAAAAGCATTATTACTAAGGCCCGGAAGTTTTTTACTGAGTGCATTAAAAAGTTGCTGGATGAGCTGCAAATTTGAATCACGATCCAACAAGTTCAAAAATGACATTTTAGTTTGCATATTTTCGCATATTTTGAGGTTTTTTTTTACGTAAATATGCATATTTCAAAATAAAATTGCATTTTACTTGTGATATTTTTTTTTTATTATTAATATTTTTTGAAAATGTCAAACTTGGATAGTATATTTCAAAATAAATTTGTTCGAAAATTTGTCTTTATAAAAATGTCACCAATATAAAATAAAAACCTATTTAAAATTATATTAATTACTTTAATAATTTAATAATTATATATCCTGATAGGCGATAAACTGGTTATACTTCTAACCAAAAACGAAATAACTTTATGTTTTTTTTTTTTAAGAAAATAAATGCGTATTTTAGAGATTTTAAGCGCATATTTACATGCATATTTTGATAGTTTTTAGCACATGAACTTCCGGGCCCTAATTATTGCCGTAGAGGGCGGAAAAAATGGCGTTCTGTTTTCCTATAAACCTAACCCCCAGGTAACGACTACGCTTGTTTCAAATTTAATAAAATACATATGAAACGTTTTTTTTTTTTATTTCGGGTAAGGGTTGTCCCTCGTAAATACAGCGTGCGGCTTATTTTGAAAAAGTACATTTTTTTTCATCTTCTCTTTTACGCGATGCAAAAATTCTTAGAAAACGCTATATTTGCCACACCTTCGTAATCACCACCACCACCACCACCACCACCACTCGGGGTCTCCTGGGGGGGAGCGGGGTGCGTTCGAATTCATATGGGTCGGACTTGAGTGGTTCCGACACCGTAACGAGCAATGTCGGTCGTATTATAATATTATGTAAAGTGCGTCCGTCGGAATAATTTGACGCGCCCGCACACGGTCACGGACTTCGTACCGGCAGAGTTTAGGGTTATTGCGCCGGTGAGGCCAGTGCGAGCAGATATACATATATTTAAGGTTAATGACGTTTTCTGATGGAATTCATGCGCGAAATAGAGGAAACGGGCCGTGGAATTTACGCGTCGGTCGTTTTTACGGGCGTGCGAGCAAAAACAACAAAATCCCCGTGAAATCGAATCGATCGAAGCCGTCGTGGGTCGTCGTGAAGAAACAATATTAATATTGTATTGTGATATTATAACCGCGGTGGGGGGGACGTCCACGGGATCACACACACTGGACAAAGTGGGGGTGAGAGGTACACGCGGATGATCGCTTTTAAAAATTATAACACCCTCTTCAACATAATACGATTGTAAAAGATATTGTTTTACCCGAATTCCACCTTTCCCATTTTCACCCGACGTATTTTCGTATCGTTTTCGAAATTGAGTTGACAATGACTTCGTACATTGAATTATATTTCAGAGTATATTAAATAAACTACCTATCGATTTTGCAGGGGCTATTGTTAATAGAAATTTTCATTCAAAGAACTACCCAAAATTTGACAAAAACTACTCGAAAACCATCATTTTTTGATCCGGACTATATGAAAATTTAAACATAGATAGAAAATAATATAAAAAAGATTTTGGCGCAAGAAAATGTTGGAAACGTGAAAAAAAAAAATTTGGACATTTTTCTAACATTTTTTTTTTCTCATTAATTTTTTATATTATTAACTTCCTTCGTTCAGAATCGTTTTATAGAAGAAATGATTTATCGTTTCTTTGAAATTAAATACACCCGTCAAGAGAATCCCACCCGTCGTGTGAAGAACATCCATCGTGCGCAGTATGTTCGGCATTTTTACAATTTAAGAACGTATTTCTGGCGGACACAAATTACTGTCAACAGTAGTTTACAAATGAAAGTCGCCGAACTTCAAAATTATTATTTTATGGAAATATTTTTAACATTTTTGTGGTCTACTCAAATCCAAATTTTACAACATCAGGCAATTTACACAAAATATGGTATAGTGCGTATGTATTTCAATAAGCATTGTCGAATGTGAATAATAGTATCGGAAAAAAAAAACTTTTTTGTCACCATCATAGCAGTGGATTACAAAGCTCAACTAAAAATTTGAAATCCACAAATAAACTAATTAATCGGAGCATTTGTAACCAACCGTATTCCTTTATGATGTGTAATTTTTCCTAAAAATAATTAATATAAATATTATGAGGTGTTAGGTACGTGTAAAAATAGCTTCTTTCTTTTTTTTTTTTTTTTTATGCAGACCTCGATGAAAAATATAGAAAAATAATATGGTCCCCACGGTTAAAAAGGTTGAACTTAAACGGTTATCAATATTATTGTAAATAATAAATGCGTGTTTACTCAATAAAATATATAGATATGAGCTCCTCTAGGGCTAAATCGTTTTTCATGTTTATTATAAATTGATTTTTTGATGATTTTTTTTTTTTTAACGCAGCAGAATATCTTGACTTTGACTTGCACACCACTAAAATAATTTCAAAGACTTTATTATTATTATGTCGGGACACAGACGCCGAGAGTTAAGGGTGATAAAATAAGGTATACGAAAAAAAAGGAAGACAGAAAAAAAATAGCGAAGAAACGAATAAATTCTGCACCGCCGATTTCAGTTGTCCGTGCTAGAATTATATTGCGCAATAAGTATTTGCTAAATTTATTGCGCACGTTCGTACTGTTAAGAGGATCGCAAGATGTTTAAACTGAAACCACGGTCACTGTTACTTTAATGCAATTATCGAGGTTACGTCACTGTGGTGCTTAAGTCGAAGGCAAGACTACGTGATTAGATTTGGATTAAGAAAAACGCTCACGTTTGAAGAATTTTCAAGTTATAAGATGTATTTTCACACTTAGTAATTAGTAAAATGATACTAAGTATTCAAAAAATAAATTATGTTGGTTCAATCAGTCGTGACTTTAAGGAGTTCAACGTGGTACCAGTCGACATTGTATAAAAAAAAAAAAACAAAATGCTATTTTATGGATGATTAAATCTTAGATCAGTGAGTTGATAAAAATGAAATTAATAACAAAAAAGAGTTTTTCGATCATTCGATGGTAAATTATCATTATTCAAAAGATCATTTGGTCAAAAATTTGTTAATTAAGACTAAATATTACAATTCTATGCCTTTCTTTATAAAGAAGAATATTAATGTTAAAAAAATAATCGTTTTACGCAATAGTTGTATTTGATTTTTAGTTTTTAAATATAAGTATTAATCTGTAACTCTCTATTTTCGCCACACGAAGATAGATAATTCAAATGTATAATGTGTGTAACTTGTATATTTGTTTTTAAATAAAAAAATAAAAATTCTGTATATTTCACGGTTTTCAAAACATTAGGAAAAAGACGACAAGTCCACGTGCGCAGGAAGCAAAAAAAAAAAAAAAAAAAAATGAAATAGGTTATTCGTTTAAAAAATTAACCCCATACAACAAGTGTTCAAGTGTCAAGACGAGATGACTTTTTGTCTCGGTCCTACACCATGGTTAAATATCTATGCGTATGATCGCATCATGACGAATTCGCGTCGTGAGCTGAGCACATATTATATTATTATTCCATGATTTAGCATGGAAAAGAATCTCAGCTGACAGTGATTTTCGTCATAAATTTTATATCGGCAACCGCTCGTGTTGGGTTATAAAATAATAATAGATCAATAAATTAATATTACGAATCGAATTTATTTTGATTAGTAGTTTTACCATTACCTATTTGTCTTCTCGCGTAAAAAAAGACAACGAATTTAGTCTTATGGATTGCATTTTGAAAATATACGTCATAAGACCGTAGTCGTCATTAATCGTTAATTAAAATTATAATAATTGTATGAAAATTCCTTTATTAATAATAATCTCAAGCGTAAACGATATTAGATTAAGCTAAAATTATTTATATTTTTTCATGTCTACATCTCTAATCTACCTTTTTCCCAAAGCCGCACCGTGTTGGGATATAGTTCATATACATAGGTAGCTTAAATTAATTTGCTCTTGTATCACAGCATCAACCATATATTTCGGAGAGGGTTTGAACCCTCAAAACCCTCCCCTGAATACGCCACTGGTATAGACGACAGTAAAGTCGTGACGTAACTACGGAAGACACTATAAGCGTAGGTAGCGGTAGTGATGACGGCAACAATGGCGAACGTTTACTGTCGAGCTTACACACGACACTGTGAACACCGTAAACGATACTTGGGGCAGACGACGTTTTTTAGGCTTCGTCTCGTGTTATTTGTGACGATAATATTATGATTATTATCCGTTTGATATTTTCGATACTTAAAAACGTAACGGCATAGTTTCGCGGAAACTTTTATACGGATAATCGAACACTGAAAACGTATTAAAAATGTGATGCGATTCGCCGTAAAGTAATATTACAATCTTGTGTTAAAAACTATTTTTTTAGATTCTGAACGAAGTGAAGAAGCTTATGATTTTACAATGATGTTTAATTTTTTTTCTTTTTTTTTTTTTCTTTTTTCTCTTTCTGTAAACACTTTTTCGTATAGAAATATTGGACCAAAAGTTTCGATCAATATCTCTATAGAACCGGAATCATACCCAGATGGTACTTTAGAGAGGTCATTTTTCCAATTTCCCAATACTTTTTCCAAGCGCGGTGAAAATATGTCGAAAAATTAA
>JAIPRM010003884.1:0-24593 GCA_025469315.1 Stegophylla sp. TES_Ste_2020 | reverse complement strand
TTTGACACAAAATATGATGGTTTTCGAGTTTTTTTTTGCCAAATTTTCGGTATTCTCCCCCCCCTCCAAAAAAAAAAAAAAAATTAAAGAATTTAAAAATTCAAAAAATAACTTTTCTAAAGTTCCAACTTTAGAGCAAATCTGGTTTCCAAAAGTTGCTGATCGAGACTTTTGGATAAGTATTTCCATACGAAACAGTGTTTACAGAAAAAAAATAATAATAATAAGAAACATCATTGTAAAAACACTAGGTTCTTTACTTCGTTCAGAATCTAAAAATAAAACAGGAACCGGACATTTTAAAATAGGTTTACGATAGTTGTTTTCGAAGTTTGAAGTAACCTTTGTCAATAATGTGCCTTAAGAGGACGATATACCTGTATGTGATTCTACGTCTTACTAATGTATAATATAGTGAATTCGCGTTGAGCAGTATCAATTTTATAACGTCAATTTGAATATTAGAGTCAAGTGACCTATTAAAAAACTTAAATATTAGTACGTTATCTGCGAATTTACGTGTTTTTTGTGATTTTTTACATTGAGTTATAAACACGTAAAATGTAACAATTTTAAAATGCTCATAACTTGCTTAAAAAAAGAAAATATCACAAAAAATCCACGTGCGATCACAGATAATGATTTCATGTTTAAATTTTAGTATAGGTCACTTGACCCTAAAGTTCAAAGTGACATTATGAAATTGATTCTGCTGAACGCGAATGCACTTTGGAAAGCTGAAGACAACACATACGGGTGTAGCGTCCTCTTATAAGTAGCTAACTCAAAATTTCCTTAGTAAATTTATATACATTTATTTGACTTGTATCGGTGTGCTATTTAACGAAAAATACGTTAAAATGTGTTTTATACGCATTGTTGAATTACTTTAGTTTCAGCTCGTTCCCGTGTCGAATAATAATTGTAATATTTGTTGTATACTTGGATATAGCGTTGGATTTTAATCGATTTATATATTTATTTTAGATTATGAACGAAGTGAAGAAGCTAGTGTTTTTACAATATACAATACAAATAGTGTTTATTTTTTTTTCTGTGTACAACTTTTCGTATGGAAATACTTGTCCAAAAGTTTCGATCAGTAACTTTTTGAAACCGGATTTACCTCTAGATTGTACTTTTAAAGAGGTCATTTTTTGAATTTCTCAATTCTTCAATTTTTTTTTTTGGAAAAAACTTCCCAAAATTCGACGAAAACGACTCGGAAACCATCATTTTTTGATCAGAATTTTATGAAAATTTAAACGTAGATAGAAAATCCTATAAAAAGATTTTGGCGCAAGAAAATTTTGAAAATGTGAAAAAAAATTTTGGACATTTTTCGAAATTTTTTTTCTTTCTTATATTATTAACTTCCTTCGTTCAGAATCGTTTAACTGAAGAAATGATTTATCGTTTCTTTAAAATTTAATACGCCCGTCAAGAGAATACCACCCATCGTGCGAAGAACACCCATCGTGCGAAGTATGTCCGGCTTTTTAGATTTGTTTGTTAAAATTTTAACATACTTTGAAAACACATGTTACAAAACGATGGATGTTGTATTATTCATCAGTGGGAGAAAATAATAAACCTGATATAAATTTTCGAATAACTTTTATTGATTGTGTTCCGTTATTATTGTGGAGCGTATAAAATATATAATGTATTCGGTTGTGACACTTTTTTTACTAAGCGGATTAAACGATATAACCTAAAAACATATATTTTACTGTTGAGTAGTAGTAAATATAGAAAGAAGAAAGTTATGGTTTTATTTTATTTGAACGACTCCGTCACAATCGTTCTGGGTACACTATTAAAATCTTTTAAATATATAAAAAATGAATTTTTTTTTTAAAAATATTATTAGCAAAATGATTGTGATTAAAATATACTCGAGGTTCGATAATGGTTTTTTTATATCAGGAAATCATAAAATTTTCTCGATAAAAATATTTAACTGTGCTTTGTTGGGACTATTAAATTAATGTTTTCCAAAGGTTTAAGTACCATATGTTCACATACAATACTGTATCAATGAATGCCACATACTGTATACATGATATATTACATAGATACGATTAGAATAGAATCTGCGATAAGTGTATAGATAGAAAAATATCTCTTTTTAATGTTTCTTCTCCAATTCCTGTTGATTGCGTTTTAATCAAAACAGCACCAAAGTCCGATTTTATGTCGGCTTGTTTATTCAACGTATCAGATCATTTGAAAATTAATTTACTGCTTAAATATTTGATTTCATTTCAATAGGTATTTCGTTTGAATAATATTTTGTTATTTTAATAATAATAATTAACATATGTATATATATATATATATATATTTTTGTTTCAGGTAAGTGTTGTTTGAATAATGAATTCTTTCTTATGTTATTCACTTCGAGTGTTTCACACAAATGAAACATCATATTTTCACTCAGGTAAAATCTTATATTTTCATTAATCGATGGAATAGTATATTTTGAATTACAATATGTTAGGTAATTAAATTATTATCTGTTATTTCATTCCTGTTAGATTTGTAATAAAAAAAATGTCTTCTACATTTTAATACATATATACGATTTGCATCCCATATGAATAGAACAGTGATAAAATTTTAGATTTGTAGAAGTTAAACGTGCAAATTATACAGTGTTATAGATATCAAAATGTAGCAATATAAATAATTGTATTTATTGTGACTATATACAGTAGTAACTACATATTAGTGTAGCGTTTTAAATTTTATGAATTCATTAAGAGTTTAGACGTAAGTTGAGATAGTATGTGCAGTTCAAAGGCTAGGTCAGTGCATGCACCTTGATTCAATTACACGAAGTTAGTCCGTTAAGTACCTAAGCGTATACCGATTATAGTATTTAAATTTAACTCAGTGGTTGGCAACATTTTAGAACTCGTGATCTAAGATGATTTCGAGACTAAATAGTCTTCTTAAATGTGATCAGTCAAACTTAGACTGTCAGTGGGATTTAATGCAGTTCGTCCAAAAAAAAAAAAAAAATACGCGAAGACTTCATAAAGGCTAGCGGGATAGACCAGTTACCGGATCATATTGATCTTACAGAATAAATTAATTTGCTTGTAATTATTACAAATATATAATTTTTTGTTATGTATCTTCTGGTTTGTTTTCAATAGATCATTTTCAACATAATATGTAGTTACTACATATTAATACACGTGTAGAGTGTACATAATATATTGTTATATTATGGTGTATTTAATAATCACGAGTACCTGTACAAATAACAGACATTTTTGTAATTCACATCGCGTAGGCAGTGAAATAAAATATTATATTATTTTATCTATTCCTAAAACTTCTATTATTTATTTTTATTGTGATTACTATATATAATTGACGACATTTGTGCGCGAGACGTCGTTGAACACAGATCTAAACGATTTTTGTAAATCATAGATCATAAACAAATAACACAAATGTCCCTTATTACCCTACAAGATTGGTTTTTTACATTTAAGCTGTAAATTGTATTATAATATCATAATAATATTATACACTGAATACTATATAATATTATAATCATTAATCCTGTTTGTACGTTTACCTCACTTATGTAATAATCACTAAAATTAGCTGGTTATCTTGTATTCGTGAATATTATAATTATCATAGCCCATGAATACGCGTTTTGTCATAAGCATTTTTCATACAATAAATACGGTTATAGTATTTAATTGTAAATCGCTTGAAGTTTTGAAGTAGAACAAATAATATTAAGTGGTACTCTAGTTACATTGTCCAAACATGTAATTAAAATTACACCGTACGTAGTAGAACAGTTCGGTTTATTAATTTACTATAACATATCACTATATGTACTTAATAATCCTAATTACACTTAAAATTAAAATAAACTGGTATTAATAATATAAATGTTTTTTTCAACTTTAATCATAAGTTTTAAACAATTATTTATATTCAGTTTTAGTGGGATAAAATTAATGTGATACCAATTGTATTTTCTCTTTCGTGTCTCTTTTTATTTGTAATTCTACACATATGCATACCTGTGCTATATACCAGAAAAATACGCTCACTCGATCAAAGCACTTTTCTCATGAGTAAATATTTGATAATGGTGACTGTTTAAAATACTTTCATAAAAATATATTTTTATTCACTTTATACTGAAAGTATGTGAATTTGATTTGACAAATGTCTCGTGCAATTTAAATACAAAATTATTAAACCTTCAAGATCCATGTATCAAGACCGTAGCCAGGGAAGGGGTTTCAGGGTTCAAACCTCCCCTGAAATTTATTTTTAAATCAAAATAAATAAAATTATAAAACAATTATAATAATTAATAATATTATTTTTTGTAAAATTGCATAAACTTCACGATAATGTAATTATTATTATGGCAAACAGATTTTGTTGAAATTTTTTCTGTCCTAATTTATTTAGTCAAAATACTTCTTTATAATCTAAACTTCTCCCGAAATGTCATGCTGGCCACGACCTTGCCATGTATAAAGTACATTATTATACTATGAACCTTTTAAAGTTAACTAAATCTATAAAAATATTTTTCGATAATAATTGTTAATAACCGAAGTGGATCGATATTATTTGCAAGGTCATAGACGTAATTTTTGCAGAGTGTGCAAGAAAAATTTACGAGAGTATGTTACCCTTTCAAATGCACAATAATCAACACGACGGCGATAATTGTAATTGAACTCGCTTTCCTTATATATATATATATATATCAATTTCCGTACAAGTAGTTTTAGTTTCCTCAAAATATCGTTAGTTTTTTCTGTTTTCATTATTCAGAGTTATATTTCCTATACCATAATACGACTAGTATTAATAACACAGCTTTGTGAAAATTCAAATTATACTTTACGTTGCATTAGGGCGTGAATTGATTTCGTAGAAAAAAAAAAAAACCCGTAAAGTAATCATTTGGAAAATTTAAATATGCGAGAAGTTCATCATATTAAAATTCCTACAAAAAAAGTCGCTAAATTTGTGAATTTATTATTTTCAATGATTTACTTGTTTAAACATTCTGGATATTGAATGATTAAGATATTTTAAACCGAAGAACCTATAGTGTTTTTACAATGATAATATATATTTTTTTTTATATGACTCATTTTCGTATAGAAATACTAGTCTAAAAGTTTCGAACAGTAATTATTTGAATCACAATTCGCTTTTAGATGGTATTTTTAAGAGGTCGTTTATCAAAATTCTCAATAATTTTCTCAAAATTTAGAAAAACTACCCAAAATTTGACAAAAACTCCTTAAAAACTATATTTTTTTTTAATCCAAGCTTATGAAAATTTAAATATTGCACTTATAAGGCCTTAGTTATGTACGTATATACGTGAGAGAAATATCATAATTTTAAACATCGAAAGTTCGAGTTATTCACGAAAGTATTCGAGTTAAACAAGATTTTTTCACTTTGCCTAAATAGGAAATTTTAGGAACCGGGGATTTCGAGTTAACCAAGTTCGACTGTATTATTATTGTAATATATAAAACACTGCAAACCTTTAAAAACCCATTAATCGTTATTTCGTACAAACAAATAAACAATCATTGAAGATTGTAAAAGCATAATTAAAAATAATAACAGTAAAAGTTATCAAATTGTCATAAGTGAATTCATACGGTTTTTGTACGATTATATTCCGTGTGCATATTGGTTATCATTAGGGCTAGGGACTTAAAGCTCTAAAAAAACTTAAAATATGCATGCATTTATGCTCTAAAAATGTACCAAAAACGCTCTAAAAATACACGAAAATGCTAAAATAATCTCTTATAAAACATTAATTGTACTGTAAAAACTCAAAATATTTGAAAATTGTATTGTAAAATATATTTTAATAAGTATTATTAATTCTTCTTCTATTATTTATGAAATTGCTTTTTTTTTTTTAAAAATCTTTATTCTTTTTAAGCGTACATTTCAACAAATAAAAATATCAAATAATATTCAGTCTCTTTAGTTATTCAGGGAAAAATTTTCCGATACCAAGAAAACCCAAATTAAATATTAAAAAATATGCAAATTAAAGAGAACTGCATACTATTTCTGGTGTTATAAAACGCATTTCTATATTACTTGGGTATGTTTTGAATGATTTTTGAAAAACATGCTAAATCCTATAAGTCCCTAATTATCACATAAGGCAAAATTATCGAAGAGGTCTCTGGTGGTACTCTTAAACAATGTTTCCCTTAGGAATTAATAATTTTACAATTCACTTGTTGGGTCTCGGTAAAAGGTTACTTGCAGGGGCGAATATCGTGTATGCCAACATCTGTTGGGTTTTGAGAAGAATAGCGATTTTGCACGATGGTTTATTCTCTCAATTAAAATAAAACCTCTGTGATTTAATCATTTCGCGACTATTATTATTATTATTATTATTATTTTTTTTTTATCGTGCTCAGTAACAAATTATATGTGAACGACTTTTGTCCGATGATGCATCAGCAGGTCCGTATTAGGTGGAAAGCGGTTCGCAAACTGGCCGTCCACTTAATCTGATTATAGACGTCGATCAGATAATAATATTTTCTGCTTGGTTTATTTATTATTTGTTTCTCTCATATAATCGGTCTGACTAATCTGGCTTTGTATATAATTCTCTCACTCCGGCCAGACACGATATTCCTGCGAAATGGTGGTAACCGACCGAAAAAACAATCCCGCCCACAACTCCCAAGCATATGGTTTTATAAGCTGACAGCTTTGCATAATATCAAACAATAATAATATTATCGTCGATCTGGAACAGAACATTTTTAAAGTTAACTCAACACACAAATTATTTATTTGTATACTTCTGGTAGCAACCTATATTATAATTTTAATTAACTACAAAATCAATTAATTAATTTGTTTTATGTAAAACCGAGTGTATTCGAACAGAAATCAACACAACTGATTTTTAAAATATTTAAAAAATAACTATATTAATTAATTTAATATTATTATATCCAATGACACTTTTGTTGAACAGATAAAATTTTCTGTGTTCCAGTGCTTATATTGATAATTTAACATAAATTCATTGTAGTTAATAGGATGTGGTATGGGGTAGGGGAGAGCTAAACATTTCAAACTGAAAATAAGACCCTAGAAATATTTAATAATATCAAAGAGAAACAACAGAAAAATAATTTTATAAATAAATATAAAATTAAAAATAAATTGAGGCTCTTATTAAATTCTCTATTTGCATTTTTACACATATTTTGTATTAGAAAAGCAAATTTCTATTTTTCGAGCATAATATAAAAATTTAATAATATACATCTTATATCAAGTAAAGATAGGTGTATAATATAATGTATCCAGTATGAACAAATTTTTGTTAAAATCTAAAATAATAAATTTATATTTTTTATCACTTCATTATCGTCATTCGAGATGGTTGTATAGTGAAGTAAAGTTCGCTATAATATGTGTTTAATTCTTTAAATCATAATTAAAGCCATCGATGTATAATTTTTTAATGTTCTCAATTTTATGATCAGACTGTTGAGTATTAATTTCATGATATTATTGTACTTAATAAAACATAAAAATGTTCTAAGGTTTAATACTCAATAATTCCATCTTTTTTTAATCATTGGCTATATTTTCTTAACTTGATGATAATTTTTAAAATCGAAACAGGTCCTTTATGAAAAAAGAAAAAAAAATATAATACTCCAGTCTAAGTTTTATTTCATTTATTTATTTTATATTAGTGTATAGTGTAATAACTATACATTGATTTTTATTTATTATTTATTTATTTTATTTTATTTTTGTATATCTATGCTTAATAGGTTTATTTTATTTTATTGTATTTAGTTATTTACAGATATTCTTTTAAAATTAAAAACTTTTAGTACACTTCATGGTATAAAAAAACTAGGAAAGTGAAATTAAAAATATTCTCTAACGTAAAATAGTTTTAAAGATTTTATATGTTTTTTAAAATCATTATTTCAAGTATTTAGTTATGTAATACTGAAGTATACAATAAGTTATAATTACAATTTTCTATAATTATTTGTATTTGTGACAATCACTAAATGATTAGAATCGATTACATGAAAAGAGAGAATTTCTAATTGTTTATGGTTTTCTTTTAACTGTTTTCCGTTTTCTAAACTTTTCTAGATTACTATTAAACTAAAAATACTGATCTGTGAAAAATTTGCGTAATACTTTTGATCTCTTCGGAATTGATTATTTACGTAGAAAAAAAAAAATACTAAAACTTATTAATGTATGTGATTACTAACATAAAATGGTACTTTTAATTAACGATACACTTAAGCCAATGTATTTCTAAACTGGTGAAAAAATTCATGTAATCAAACACGTCAACCTCTAACGAAATCTCGATCATTTTTTTTTAGCAAACTGGGCTCTACAAAAAATGCCAACCAGACAGGTTTTAAAAATATCTGAGTCATATCATACCTATGCTATTTTCGAGAATATTTATAAATGCATCTAATCTAGAAATTGTACAGATAATAGCAAAGTAGAACTTGGTTTTCCCATTGAGTTATACATAAAAAAAAAAAAAAAAAGTTTGGAATTTTTTCCATTTAATATCTTACCAGCATTGTTTTTTTTTTTTTTTTTGACGATCAATAGTTTTAATTGCACGCGAAACGGTCACCCATTGACATGATGTAATGTCTAAAAACACAGTAGTGAATAATAGTCACCATTGTGGCCCGATATCGTTCACAGTGACTCAATTTATGTGACGATTTCGTTGACCACCGACGCTTTAACACAAATTATCAACCTAACTGTGTTGTCTAGCCGGGTCGGTGTCGGGACACAGTGATTATAGTAGAAACCGTTTATAACGACACCGGTTGTAATGACAAACCGGGATTTAATGACCTTGAGAGTCCATGCAAAAATTGTATATTATATGTACGAATTTGTATCGGTTATTATGACTTCTATATAGTGACTATACCAGTGGTTCTCAATCCTTTTAGGACTACGACCCAAATTCTTCTTCAAAAACTATCGCGACCCCCATGGTTTTACATTTTTAGAATAAAAAGGTAGTTCTTAAAAATCAAAATTAAATTAATACTTTATTAATTCATTAATTAACTGGTTTATAGTGAATACAATTTTACAAAATATGTATGCAAATGTGCCACTCCATCATTTTTACAATGGAGTTTGGTTAAAAACGTAATTTTTTGAGAATTTATATAATTAAAAAAATTTCTCGCAACCCCCCAAAAGTTGATTCGAGACCCACCAGTGGGTAGCGACCCACACTTTGAGAAGCGCTGGACTATACGGATGTTATGACGTTTATTTTTGGTTATTTTAGAAAAATACTTTATCTATAATGACATATATCATACACGTACTGCATTTATCAAATTTAATGTAACTGTAAAAGTGTTACAAACTAAAATAAAAGATTATTTTAATATGTAAATTTTATGTTTTTTTAAAAAAACTAAACAAATAATAATAATCAATTGAATTATACCGTATATTGTTTGTATTTTGATCACGATTTTGTGACAAAAATTGAATACATTTGTAATACATAATATATAATGTTCATATAATTTTATTATCAAATTTTTAATTTTTCTTATCATTTTGGTTATATTGACTATCGGTTATTATGACCAATTTTGACCGGTCCCTAGAACGTTATTAAAAACGGTTTCTACTGTATATTCATTGGTCATATTGACGAACAAAAATTACCGCAATGGTTTGTTATTCTTTTTCTTTTGCTTTATTATTCCAGAAGCTCTCGGAAGAAGACTTTTCGCCCGTCGTCACAATATAATCGTTATTTTGGCTTATACTACACTCAATCGTATATTGTGTGTTTTATTTTAAAATATTTTTTAGTAGTTAAACACAAACGTAAATGCATATTTTGTTCTTCGACATTTTTTTTTGGTTATTTCTTTTTTTTTTATCATTTCGTATATGATTATAGTAGTGCCGGGCATACGAGTTCGTTTATCTACGGAATGTCATTCTTATCCGGTTCCTCGTGCGTTATTCAATTCACAATGTGTGCACGCTGAATTTCGCAGCCTATCCCTCGACACCTACCCCCTCCACACACACCTTAAATGCTTTTATCACACAGCCACCGGATACGTACTTACAATGTTATCGAGAAATGACGGTCGATCTAACGTACCACTCCTTTAGTATAGTATGTATATATACATTTTTTTTTTTTTTTTTGGCACTTTTTCATTCCTATATTTCATTAACAACAAAGACGTACACTTTGTGGTCCATTTATTCTATTGTTTTCGGGTAAAAATATGTGGTAAAAAAAAAAAATTGCCTTTTTTTATCTCATCTAAATTCAAAGGTTCGTGCAATTTTGACACATATTACATTAGTTTTCATTTCGGATAAATCGACTGATACAATTTGTTTTTCAACAAAAATGGGGATTTGCACTATTTTTTAAAATAAAAACTTAAGTATGTTCACACAAAATGGTCTAAACAAACTTATAGTCAATATCGTTGACATATTTCTGAAATCAATCGTAAAAAGATACATATATTATGACCAGTGGTGTTACAAGTTGGGAAAGGGCCCCGGGGCAATAACTAAATTAGGCCCCTAAATTCTAACTATAGAAATAAACCTTATCTTTTTTTTATTTCAATTATTGTTTGGAACTATTTTTAAAATTTGCCAAGAGCTCTGAGGGCCTCTGAGCTCTAGGGTCCCCGGGGCACTGCCCTACTTTGCCCTATGATAGCTACGCCACTGATTATGACGTTCAGTATACACACGATAGGAATAAATCGAAACTTCGACGCAAGAGAAAATTTGTGGTATTGAGTATTAAGTAGAGAAAATTTTTCAATAGGAAAATAATAAGACTATTAAGATAACGAATATATCAAGCATATTGACAAGATACAACTAGACTCTTCTATAAAAAAAAGAGTTTAACAATGTATAAAATAATATTAATAGGTATACTATAGGCTCTGTTTAAACTAAATAATTTAATTCCAATTTAGAATGCATTTTTAAAATAGTAGCAATCATTTAAACGGATTCAATCGTAAATTAAGCCATGTAGAGTTTATTTTAATTTATGAGCCTAATTGTTTGTTACAATATTATTTTCCTTTAATACTGTAATTATTATTAAATTTATGTAAATATATATATATTATGTATCAGGGACCTGCAGATGATTTTATTTTAGATTGATTTAAAATTTCAATGTTATCAAAAATCATTAATAGAATAAAATAATATTTTAAATAAATACAATGATGTAATTTATAGTTTCCAAGAGTTATTGTACAATGTACACGTGTGATCTTATTACAACTTTATAATGTACTCCAAAATAAAGGCTATAATAATATAATAATAATAAGCATGTTTGAATATTTCTGTAAAATGGGAAAGCTTTAGTTAAGACAGCTCATGTTCTATGAATTAAATTGTATTATATTTATTATTATAATAAACGGATTTAAACCCTTTTATTAATTATTTATAATATGTTGTTTGTTAAATATGTAAGGACATTAAAAATAGGTTTTTGACGTCAGTCGTATAAATTTGTCAGTTCGAAGGGGTCTTTTGTGTCAAGAAAACCAGCCCCTAGTAACACTCACCACTATACAGTGAAACCTCCCTTAACGGACATTTATTCGGGAATGGAGGTCCCCTATTCAGAAAATTCACTGTATACTAATACAAATGAGAATATGAAATGCTCGCCTACACTACTATGATTAATGAAATCATTGTGTCCGTCGACAATAACGGTTTTTGCTTATTTATAATTTTGTAATTGGCCTTATTAATAAATATGACAGTACTGTTTTACCGTTAGTTTTGTTTTCAAATATGATAGAAAAAAAAATATACGTTCAGGACGTAAGGAATGTTTAATCTCCCGGCATGTGCTACTGTTGAGGCAAGTGGTAATAACTATTAAAAACAGGATGCCCAATAATAATAATGATAATAATAATACTTCGAAAGCCCGCCGGTCGCTCATAACATTACATAATATTAGTATTATTATCTTATCACGTCTTCAATTTAATTCGTTATTTATAGATTGGTACTTGGAGCAAAAATAATTTATATTTTAAAAAACTATATCAACCAGTGACGTGCCCAGGAATTTCTGATGGGAGGGGATGTAATCTGGAAGTGGAGTGGGAAATAAATCCAGGACGGGAAATTATATACCCAGTCATAGGTACAATTAAGAGGAATTATCCCCCCACGACCATTCAAAACCCCCTTGATTTTGGAAAAGTTGGATTATATTAATACTCATTGAAAAAGAGGGGAAAAATCAATCAAATAAACATATTTGTTCCCCTCCTCCCTTAAATTTTTTATCCTAATTACGTCAATATATCCAGTGAATTTTAATTAGAACAAAAATATTGTTTTCTTGCTTCATTCGAAATAAATCTTTTTAAATTTTTTCGTGTCATTATCCTATGAATACTTTTTTCAATTAAAAAAAAAATTACATTTTGACTGACTACAAGTTAATATTTTATTTTTTTTATGGTATTTAATATAATGTGGTTTAAACCATAAAAAACTTTAATAGCTTTTTTTTACACACAATGAAGCATTTAATTGATAAATGTCTTTTGTTAATTTTTATTACATATTTAATTTCATATAAATACTTATAACTAGGTACTGTTCATATGCAAAATAACCACAGTTGTAAATATATCTACAAGTTACAACCACAGTACAAGCAGCTTCAATTATTTTATCATTTCATTTTAAAACTCATAATCAATTATAAACATAATTCATATTGATTTCCTATCTCATTTTTCATAAATGTACTAAATATTTCCAATTATTTGTTTACAGGTACTCATACATTTTACATGTTTCGTATTTTATAGCAAAAATAAATAACACGGTAAAAAATGCAATGGGGAGGGATATAACCCCTAACCTCCCCCCCCCAAGCACGCCACTGATATCAACCATCATCCACAACATTGCGGTGCTCATCACGTGGCCGGCCATGGAGCATTATGAGAAATGAGAATATGAGATTAATGCGGGCAATAATGTAACGGTTTAACGAATCCAATATGAATATAATAACGAATATTTTAACGGATCAAATTCACATTCTACGTGCCGGTGTGTCCTATCGAAATTTTCGTTTTGACTTTCAAGTACGGAATGTTTACTCATACTCGTACCGTTCGGCGGAGAGAAAAAAAAAATAAAGAGTACACGACGCTAGATGATATCAGCCGATAAAGCTGCACGTTTTCATTATACCGCGCGTCTATCCCAGTATTTACCATTTGTGCCAACTGGTAATGATCATTTGTTATCATTTTATCGCTATTCATTAATCACCTTTTTTTTTTTTTTTTTTTTTTTTAATATACTTTAAAAATTAAATGTAAAACAAAGAATGCAATGTTGAAACGACAAGATTACAAACTTATCGAAAATCACCCTCTCCGAGTGTTTTAATCCTGGCAGTCATTGTAAAAAGATTACATCACTTAACTCGGAGTGTTCTTTTTTTTTTTGTTGTTGTTTTGTTTTTCACGTTTTTTAAAAAAATATTGTATATTATTAAAATACGTATAAAAATGTTAAACTTTATCCGCTATTCGCTAAAAAAAATAAATAAATAAAGATTTAACTCATACAAACTATATAATGTAGTTCGTACACTACTATAATAATTCGGGTATTTACGTTTGTAATTTGTATAGGTAACAGGCGAACGGCTCACAAATGCAATTATAGACTTGTGCATGCTTTTAATTTGGGGAATGCAGAAACGTATTAACGATTTTGGCACCCTAAGTATTAAAATTGATAAAATTGATTGATGCTTTTTATTCAAAAATTTCTTCCACTCATAAACACTACTAAAAATTAGAAAATTTCATAAGGTTGCCGTTAAAAATGTTAAAATTTTCTATAATATAAAGAATCAAATAATTAAAGTAAAGTTTAGTGAAGTAAAGCAAAGATAAGTAAAGTATAGACAAGAAAACCGGATATACTTTGCACCACGGGTATTCTTCGCTCTTCGAGGCAGATGCTCTTAATGGATGTGTAGAGTTAAAAAAGAAAACGATAAATCTTTTTTTCAATAATACTATCTGAGCGAAGAAAGTTAATACATATGAAAAATAATAATAGTCATAATTTTCAACACACCCACCAAGAGTATCTGAACTGAGGAGAGAAGAATAGCCGTGGTGTAAAGTATGTCCAGCTTTTTTGTCTTATACTATGTTTATACTTATCTTTGCTTTACTTTACTTGACTTAAATCTTTTTTTATCTAATAAATAAAGAAAAAAAAAATATTAATGAGGAAAAAAGTATTAGAAAAAAATGTTCAAATATTTTTTTTCACATTTTCAAAATTTTCTTGTGCCAAAATATTTTTCATATTATTGTCGATCTATGTTTACATTTTCATAAAGTTTGAATTAAAAAAAGATAGTTTCCGAGTTTTTTTTGTCAAATTTTGGGTAGTTTTTTCCAATTTTTGAGAAAATACATAAAATAAAATAAATCCAATAGATATATAAGATAAATAAAAATAAAACAAGCAAGTTACTACTCCTTGTGTTATTTTAATTTAATTTAAAATTTCAATAATACATAATGATTATATTTTGCGATGAGTTATTTTAAAAATAATCCACTTAAAATTTGCCACCCGGGGCTTTTACTCTTTTACTTTGTTACTTATAAAAGTAAACGAGTAACGCTCGTTACTTAACTATGATTTTATTAAATGTTTTATTATTGAATACAAGTATACAATTATTTCAATGAATAATGATGAATTTTCAAAAGATTATTTTATTATTTCCATCGTCCAGGCTCTAGTTGACGTTACGAGTAGGGTTTCTTCTTTGAGATATTTATGGGGAGCATATCAATATCCTGAGCACATCTTTGAAGTATTTAATGGGCAAATGTAAATTGGACCCGTGATTACCTTTTTTATTATATTAAATATATTAAAATATATTATTTAATTTTTACTTGAAAAAAAAAAACCGGCCGATAATAGTTGAGCGAGGATCATATTGGTATTAAAATTAGAATAATATAGGTACTATATTGCTTATTATTATATTATAGTCGCGCTTTATGATGTCGCGAACACACAACTTACTTATCGCTATCAGTTTTTTTAAATTTATAAGTTGGTACTACCCTCATATTATTATTATGCAGTAAGTACTGCGTATATGTAAAAGTCGGTAAAAATTCGTCCGATCCACTCGAGTCGGTGGTTGTGCGCGATGCTGATGATGGCTTTTGGAGGTCGTAGTGGTGGTGGTGGCGGAGGCTGTGACCGGCTACGGGTACATTTGTGGTGTGTGTGTGTGTGTGTGTGTTTTACATATATATATATATATATAACCGCAAATGAGATGTAGTCACGTGTGATGCTGCCGCTGATATTTTATTATTCGACGGACGTGTTTTACACGCAAAACTTACTTATCGTATCCTCGCAACTTCTTTCACCCCCGTCCCCCGGTCGCACGGCGTTATCTCCGCTCGCGTACGCTAGTCAGTGTTTGAGTGTGTGTGTGAGTACTTTTTATCTCGGCGCGCCACCCGAACAGGGAACGGGCGGGAAGTTCGGGATGAAGATGGAAGGCGGGGGGGGGGTCGCGACCGGATTAACGGGGGTAAACTCGCGTGCGCCGGGAGGGACGTTCATCGCGCCAGCAGAATGCCTCCGCCGCCGACCGATCGCCCCGCGCCGAAAACTTTTCCGATTCAAATCCGTCGTCGTCCGTCGTTTGCCCCCCCCCCTCGGCTAAACTACAACGATCAGTGGTGGGCTTTGGGACCCTTCATAGACGTAATGCTAGACAGGGCTCATAAGGGGTCGGTGACTTAGGCTCACTTAAAGCGTGTGTCATTTTACCTCGTAGTAAAAACAAAAGAGGTTATAAAAAAAAAACGTATTTTAATTTTATCCAAACGAGTTTATTGCCACTCTTAAAAATTTACTGCCCTATACTTTGCATATTATTTCTTAAACCAGTACGAGTACGTGTCTCAATAGGGTGTGTCTAGAAGTATTTAAACTCTTGATTTGGGTCTGTGGTAATATTACACGGGGTTGTTGTGACCTAACTAGAGAGGAGGTGTTTTGGGTGTCGGGACCCTCCCTCTCTTTGAATCGTGTTTATGGAAATTTTATTCAATAATCATCGAAAAATGCATCATAGTTAAAAAAAACATAATATTGCTCACTATTTCATGAAATATCTAACATTCGTTTATCTTTCGGAGTTTGAGAATTAATTTCAAATTATAATTTTTCAATAAGGTATTGCGATACAATAGGAACAAGATACATACTCAAAACCCATACGTGTTGTTGTTTAAAGTCTAATAATTGAATTATCATTATCCTTTAATCAACTATTTACAGTAGGTAAACATTTAGTTTAAAGTTATCTGCTACATATTGATGCTGGAAAATCCGTTTTAATTTTTAAAAAGCTTAAAAAAAACATGCTTCAATATTCAATGCTAAATTTGAGTGATCTACTACGAATAATGTTACTTTTTCGTATAGATCTACTTATTCAAAAGTTTCTATCAGTAACTTTTTGAAACCAGAAACCGGATTTGCCTCTACTTGTTATTTTAAAGAGGTCATTTTTTGAATTTCTCAATTCTGGAATTTATTTTTTTTTTTGAAAAAACTACCTAAAATTTGACAAAAAAGACTCGGAAACCATCATTTTTTGATCTAAACTTTATGAAAATTTAAATATAGATAGACAATAATATAAAAAAAAATTTGAAAATGTGAAAAAAATTTTGGACATTTTTCTAATATTTTTTTTCTCGTTAAATATTTTTTCCTTTATTTTTGTAATGTGTATTGATGTTGATTATAATTTTATATTTAAGAAGTCATATTAGAAATTTATAAGTGGGCACCCCCCTTGAAAAAATTCTAGTTGTGCCACTGGTTTGAACAAATATTTTGTTTAATTCTTCCATTTAAAGTGTTACAATATATTTATTGTTTATGAGATATTTATTATACGTATTATTCATAGCGAATGTCTACAACGACCACGCGGCGTCAGCGATACCGTATTTTATACGGAGCTTTTGTTGCGATTTAGAAGTGTAGGTATAAACGGAAATTCCACCGCAGTGACTGTTAACCAAATATTTATCGATTTTCGTTTGCAATACCGGTGAATCCGGATCAAAGTTTTGCGAAGGACAATTATTGCGGATGAACGCAAATATTTTCAAACTGTTTATAAATATTAGACCAACGACAAGAAAATGTGCTCGTTATTGTAAAAAAAAAATAACTCCAACATCTTTAATTTCATACATTAATTTTTATTTTTTCTACTGATTTTGGATTCTGCTTGAATTGCCCATTATATTGTGCTTAATATACGTTTATTTAACGATCAAAATAATTGTCTTATATATAATTATTTTAAGTATACTGTACATAGCTGACTAAATAGCGTCCAAATTAATATATTATTTATTTATGTAGCTGTTCCCGTATTTGTCTGGCATTATGGTATCACGATATCTTATTATGGTTGAACAAAAATTCAGACGCTTATGATTTGACCTCGTTTATTATAATATGTTTAGTATTTACTGTACAAGGTTTGCCCATACATACTAATAACGATGGTAACTTCCAAACGTTGCAAATAATATGTTATTTTTTAAATATGATTTGATAATAATAATCTGTTTTTAAATTCAACTACATCAAAATTTATTCAACTTAAAGTATGCAACAAAGTAAAAAATTTCTAGACTTTTCTTGGTGTACTTATATACAAGAGTTTTAGTTTTAATAATCCTGGTTTTGTTTTATATATTAGTTATATGAAGCATGAAAGATCACATAATGCTAAAATACCCATGTGATATTTTTGGTAACAATTTAAAATTTAAAAAAAACGTATTATTAATAAAAATTCAGAAACGATATTACATAAATGTATTATGTTAAAAAAGTATCTTAAGTCAAAATGTTATTAAAATTATTTGTCTAGCCCTTGCACTTGCACCTACTTGTCTAGAGATGTATGCTTCATTCCGAGCTTCATTCTAATATTAATATTTTGGAAAAACAATAAATGTTATTATTAAAATTATTTTGAAAAAGCTTACAAGTTACAGTAATTACATCAGTGTCTTAGAAAGAATTTCGTATTTTACCACTGAATTATGTAATTGAAAAAATATTTCATTATAACCTCGATTATATTTGTTTTTAGTTCATAAAAACTTCCACCCAATAATTCTATTAATTCTACCAGCCTTAAATATAGTAAAGGAAATATTAACAATCCAATGGATTCATTCTACAACTTTTGCAATTTATAGTCCTCCAATTCTCCAATTTTAATTATGGAATTAAATTTTCTAAAAAAAATATGAAAATTGTATTAAGAAATATACAAGTAACAATGGTTTTTGTGTACATGTAAGTAATTTGATGCTGTTTTTTCTTTAATCATTTCTTGTTGGTGAATAACAGTAGACTTGCTAACAAACAAGTCAATTTACCAATTAGTATTTTGTTTTTACCTATTTTAAATTGTAAATATTAAAATTGTCAAAATTAGGAATTCAACATTTTTTAGTTTAGCTAGAAATGTTTTCGTTAAATCGATTAGATATTTGTTATTTGCAAATAAATATATTATATTATTATTAGGTATTTTATATTATACAAGTATTTGGTATATATTTATACATTTTTTAAACCAAAAGCCATAACGCATGAATCATATTTTGCATATTTTGGTAAACTTTGATTTTAAACTGTTTCATTGCGTGTAGTGATTCAAGTAAATTATCTGCAGGTTATAAGTATTATACGGATGAAAAAAATGCATTCAGCTCCGACAGTGTAGGTAAAATTGTTTTTCATAGACGTATGGCAACTATAAAATATATATACATCCTCAAATTCTCATCGATCATTACAGCGACGATCTGTATGTTTATATACGTAAGCAATTAAATATTTTTAATACTTTATACAATCGAAACTAATTGTACAAATTTGAGGTTGAAAATATTATCACAATGACGTTTTCTCAGTACTGCACAAGCGTGGCTGGTATTTTTTCGGAGTTTATGTAAAAATGATTTGCCCTAAAACGAGTCGTTGGCTTACTTTTGCCCCCGACACCCCCGATTAGCGATTATCAATCAAAAAATCACAAAATAAATTGAGATAAGGCACTGTATAAAAGTTTATTTTTTTTCATATAGAATACTCAAAGCTTTCTTTGTCATATTAGTGTTTTTGAACAAAAGGTTTCCTTTTGAAGACTTTTTGTATTCAAAAATTGTTATTTTCAACGTTTAAAGTATGCTCTGGCTACCCTATGACCCAACTTGGCTACTGTGATGATGTAAGAAGTGTAAAAGCGTGTAAATAAGCATTTCTTTCTGACTTTTAAGCACACTTGTGATGTGTGTTTTCAATTTACTAGGTATCTCCTATGTCAGAGGTTCCCAAACCGTGGTACGCGTACCACTAGTGGTAAGCGGAAAACTTGTTGGTGGTACGCGAAGAAATTTTTTGATTAGATTTTTCTTTACTTGTATGAATACCAAACAATAAATAATATTAATTAATTAATTAATTAATAATAAAAAGCCTGTATATACTCGCACCATGGGTGAAACTCATTTTCGTTTAATCAAAATCGCTCATTATGATCTGTGAGAAATAATTGAAAATAGATGCAAAATCCTCACACTGATCTATCCAATCTATACAAGCATATAAACTGTAAAACCTTCGATTTTGAGTCTTAAAAGAAGCCAAAAGTAAGTACGCTGGGTAATATCGAAATCCATTTTGTTACGGAATACGGTATTAAAACTAATATAAATAATTCGCACCATGTAGGTTATTTTTTACGTCTCTAATGAAATTTGTTAGGTGTGTTAAATTTAAAAGAAACTAAAAATAATTCCTACATTAAAATAAGATTTAGCGGAGCTTTAGTTTGTTCAAGAAAATGTTACTTGAAAATTATAAAGTTTAGGTACTGTCATCACAAAAAATATTTATTTATCACTCTGCCAGTTATATACCTCACTATCAACTGAGAATAAGAAAAAAAAATACAAACATTTATTTTCACATAATAAACCTTTTCTTTCACCAAAATATTTCTCATTTTATTGTCAATCTATACTTAATTTTTCATAAAGTTTGCATGAAAAAATAAAGTTTTCAAGGCATTTTTTGAAATTACGGCTGGTTTTTACTAAATTGTAGAAAACCTACTGAAAAATAACCCCTTAAAAATATCATCTAGAACAGAACGCTGATTCAAATTTTGGTTGAAACTTTTGGAAAAGTATTTTTATTTGAAAAAGTAATAACAAAAAATAAAAATAAATTAATAGTATTATAAAAACACTAGCTTTTTCGTTCCATTCAGAATGTAAAATGTATATAAAAAAAAAATTTGATTCTCCTAATTAAGTTTTAGAATTATTTAAGTGAAACGCGAATTGATCATAAAAACGTGTAGTGGTACTCAGTGATAAAAAGGTTGGGAACCTCTGTCCTATGTCGTTTTTATCATAAGTTTCTGGGGATTACTTCGAGTTTTATGATTGCGCGCACTCCTCTCGTTGAACATTTAAGTTTTCGTCATTCGCGCCAGAGACATGTATGTATACTTATGCACTAATAATTACGAATGCAGATTTTTTGGTACGACGATTGGTTGGTTTTGATTGAAAAAACATAATTTTTCAACGGCCGTAAGATATTAAACGTCTTTAAAAACAGTTTATTTGTATTATTTTGATAATAAATGTTTTACATGAATGTATTTTTTGTATTTTTATATGTATTGAAATGTTATAAAATACAACTCTGAAGTGATTCTTTTTAAATTTTGTATATGTATAGGTATAATATTACCTACTGTTATTAATGCATTTGTCAACAAGTATATCTATACTATTGTATTACGTATACGCGTGATGTTTATAACACATTTATAGTGTTTAAGTGGAAAGATGTAAGTATCGTTGTTTAATTTATTTGAATAATATTCAAATTGTTATAAGTAGGTTTAAATTGATAAATACGTAATTATTGAAATAAAATGGTAAAATATGCAAAGTAAAAAATACTTATCTGCCTTATTATTATACAATATAAATTGATAATATCATCAAACACATAAAATTATAATTTGGCCATCTAAAACGGATATGCTAATTTAACAAGTCACTACACATATAATAATAATAATTATTATTGTCAAACGATTCGTACGGTCAATGGACATTACTATAATATTACATTTTCGTACTGCCTCCCAATAATAATAATCTTAATGGTGTTTTTTGTGATTTCAATATAATCTTTTATATTATCCGGAGTTTTTTAGGTACCAGTGTAAATGCATACGCGTAAATCTCACAGTATAATGTGTTTATTTTTAAAAAGAAATTTCGAACATAAAAAACAACTCGTGTGTCTAAAACGAACGCGCACTCTATATCAATGTGATTAATCTTTCCAATAACTCGTTTGTGTTTTTTTTTTTTTATCTATTTCAGTTTTATTCGTATTATATTATATTAATGAGTTATTGAAATAACACATCTAAGAATTATTTAGATGCTTTTTCGGATATAATTTGTCTGAAATAAAAAAAAAAAAAAAAAACAAGAGAACTGATGACGCATGATACTCGTAAAATAATATAATAATAATACATATTATGTTATTATGATGTGTACTGACGTTCTCAGGATTTTTGAATTGAATAGGATTTTAGAAAATAAATAATTTTTAATGTCATTTGATTTAAATTTGATATTTTTAAAGAGATCATTTTGTCCTTGAAGTAAAATTTCAAGAATCAATTGTCTTTCATCCCACCATAAGTATGCTACTTATTGAGTTCGTATTAGATAAGATCTTATAAAACTAAAAATCACTACCTATTTGATTGTTGTGTGAAATAAAAAGTTTCAAATATTTTCATATTTTTTAATCAAATGTACGTAAATTTATTTGATTATTTTGTGGAATCTGATCAATAATGGAAATAGTCAAATTGTTCAGTTTTTAAGATTTTTAAAATAATTGCAATTATTAATTTCGTAATACAATACGTATAGATATTCTGCGGTTTAAATTATATCTATAATTTTAAGTTGGTGCGTATCCAGAGTGTTATTATTTGGGGGAGGGGGCTTAAGAATAAAGGAATTCAATAAATGTTCTCTAAAGTACCAACTAGAGGTTAATCCAATTTTAAAAAGTTGCTGATCGAGACTTTTGGACAAACATTTCTATATGAAAACGTGTTCACAGAAAAGAAAAAAAAACATCATTGTAAAAATACTAGCTTCTTCACTTCGTTCAGAATCTAAAATGTTTGTCTTTTTTATATTAAAATCCATTTGAGCCGTAATTATAAATTTAAGTGCATGTAAAAACTATTCATCAATCGATATTTACTAAAATGTTAATATATACATTTAATAATAAATATTGAACAAATTTTTGATAAAAGAAAACATTGAGTGTAATTTAAGTTAAACATTTTTTAAGGGTTTGAATGAAAAAATCGTTATTTTAAGTGAATTTTTAGTTTTTACTTTAAACGTTTTTGTTTAAATTTTTAGTAATAGAGTAAAATTATCTCTTTAAAATACCGTGTGAACAGAATTTTTTGCTGAAAACATTTCTTAATCTTATTGATCCGTGGATTTATTTAATCATTTAAAAAAGGTGTTCCCAGAGAAAAAATATAAACATATTAAATAATAAATTGAAAGTGCCTGTTTCTCCGTCACTATTGTTTACTTGTTTGAAGCTTAACATCATCAAATTTTTCTCATACTTCGGGAGAGGCAGTAGTTCCTCCCATAAATACGCCCCTGTGCATAAAGATTAAATCAAATTTTTGTTCATAATAATATATACATTCAAAAAAAACGTTGAAAAAAAAGGCATACAAGAGATCCAACTTATTTTAATATTTTTAATTGACATATTATTGGTCTTAAAAAGTAAAATATAATACGGATTATGGTCTAGGGGGGGGTAGATTTAAGTCCCTTATCCTTCAGTCACTGACTATGTATATACTATTATTAGGACCCGGAACTTGAAGACCTAAAAATATGTAAAAAATGCACTAAAAAAAATGACATTAAAATGTTAAAAAAGCCGGACATACTTCGCACGATGGGTGTACTTCGCACGACGGGTGGTATTCTCTTGACGGGCGTATTAAATTTTAAAGAAACCATAAATCATTTCTTCAGTAAAGCGATTCTGAACGAAGGAAGTTAATAATATAAGAAAAAAAAAAATGTTCGAAAAATGTCAAATATTTTTTTTCACATTTTCAAAATTTTCTTGCGTCAAAATCTTTTTCATAGGATTTTTTATCTATGTTTAAATTTTCATAAAATTCTGATCAAAAAATGATCGTTTCCGAGTCGTTTTTGTCAAATTTTGGGTAGTTTTTTCCAAAAAAAACATTAAAGAATTGAGAAATTCAAAAAATGACCTCTCTAAAGTCCAATTTAGGGGCAAATCGGGTTTCAATAAGTTATTGATCGAAACTTTTGGACAAGTATTTCTATACAAAAAGTTGTACACAGAAAAAAAACATCATTGTAAAAACACTAGCTTCTTCACTTTGTTCAGAATCTAAAATGACATAAAAAAGTGACATTAAAAAATATATTGTATACTTTACACTCAAACAAAAAAAAAAAATAAATAAATTAATAAAAATTTCTCTTTTTGTCGAAGTTTTTGTACTACTTCTGTAAAAATGATATTATTTAAACATTAATATTTTAAATTTTTACACTCGAAAAAAGAAAACTATATAAAAACAAATAAAAAAATCTATACCTAATAATTATATTTAAGAAAAAATATTTACCTTTTATTTCAGTTAAATAGATGTGTAAATAAATGTACGAAAAGCGGAAAAATAAAAAAAAAATGCACCAAAAATAATAATAATAAAATGACCGTGAATCGAAAAATTCTCAAAAAAATGCAAATTAAAAATTGTACCATTACATTCAGTGTTTTATGAATCAAATTTCTGTAGAGACGAGCAACATATTAGAGCAAAAGAAAAAAAAGCCGGACATACTTCGCACGATGGGTGGAATTTTCTTGACGGGTGTATTTAATTTTAAAGAAACGATAAATCATTTCTTCAATAAAACGATTCTGAACGAAAGAAGTTAATAATATAAAAAATAAATGAAAAAAAAAATGTCAGAAAAATGTCCAAAATTTTTTTTCACATTTTCAAAATTTCTTATATGATTTTCTATCTATGTCTAAATTTTCATAAAATTCGGATCAAAAAATAATGGTTTCCGAGTCGTTTTTGTTAAATTTTGGGTAGTTTTTTCCAAAAAAAAAAAAAAAAATTGAAGAATTGAGAAATTCAAAAAATGACCTCTCTAAAG
>JAIPRM010003883.1:6983-24596 GCA_025469315.1 Stegophylla sp. TES_Ste_2020 | reverse complement strand
TTGGTCCAGTATTTCTATACGAAAAAGTGTTCACAGAAAGAGAAAAAAAAAGAAAAAAGAAAAAAGAAAAATAAACATCATTGTAAAATCATAAGCTTCTTCACTTCGTTCAGAATCTAAAAATAAACATCATTGTAAAATCATAAGCTTCTTCACTTCGTTCAGAATATAAAAAATTAAATGAGAAAAAAAATGCTACATTTTTTTTTTCACATTTTCAAAATTTTCTTGCGCTTAAATGTTTCTCATATTATTGTCTCTATGTTTAAAATATCATAAAGTTCAAATCAAAAAATGATTGTTTCCGAGTCTTGTTTGTCAAATTTTGGGTAGTTTTGTTTCAAAAAAAAAAAAAAAAATTGAAGAATTGAGAAATTCAAAAAATGACCTCTCTAAAGTACCAATTAGAGGCAAATTCGGTTTCAAAAAGTTACAGATCGAGAATTTTAAACAATCATTTCTTAATGACAAAGTGTTTTTAGAAAAATAATAATAATAAACATAATCATTGTAAAAGCTCTAGCTTCTTCACTCTATTCAAAATCTAAAAAATATTTTCAGTATGATCTGACATTTATTTCACGCTGATTACTGGTAAGTCAGGGAAAATTACAAAATAGAACATTATGTAATATGCAGATCGTTCATATAATTTATATTGAACCAATTAATAGGTTAGAAAATATAAGTATTTAAACTTTAGAATAGGTAATATTTGCTAGTACCAATGCTTATTCACTAAGAATAGTGCTACAAATATTGTATACAAGTTCCTATATGTATTTGTATTTACTACAAATACAAAATGGCATACTCTATATCAGAATAGTGATCCTAGTTTTTCATTTAAATTACTCATTATTTGTTTAAGATTTAAATCCCGGTTTAAATAAATTACATAATGAAAGCATGTTTACTTATATGTATTCTCTATGAAAATACGTTGAATAGTTATATAAAATTGTCTTTTGTTATCGATTAGTAAATTGTTTTAGACATTGTAGGTCGAGAGGGCTGTGAGGTAATGATGGTGGAAGTTCGTCCTTTGTCATTTCAATCCTTAGGCAACATGTTGGTGTTGGCTATAAAACATCTAAGATCGACTACTTTACGATTGGCTCACCTGGCACATGATAGTGCTTTTTGATATCATTTTGAAAGTATTGATAAATCAATGAATTCAGAAAATGAATATAAATGGAAATCAGTAGATAATTTTATTACAAGCAAAAATTTTTGATTTGACTTAAATACTTACCTAACTTATCTATAATGATGATTTATGAATTCGAAACCCATCGCGTAAATACTAACTAAATTTAATTAATTTTTTTATCATTTATATTATATGAAAAGGATATTTAATAAAAATCGAAGCAATAATAATATAAATAAAACCATCTCATATTATAATTTTATTGATGACGCATAATACATTAAGAAAACTATAGACGGCGTGTTGTATAGGCAATTTCATTACACATAAGTATTGAATGTATTCCTGTTGACGTATTTCCTAATTTAAACTAGAAAATGATTCACTTCAAAAACAACAAAATAATGTCATCCTATGAATAAATGATAAATATTTTTTGCATATTAATTATATTATATTTAAGTAAGTACGCAAGTATAATTTAAAAATATATTTTAAAATTTAAAGAGAGGAGTATATTAGAGATACCAATATAGCAATATTTATAAATTTTATAAATAATTACATTACTTAGTTCGAGATACTCAAAAAATATAAGTTCAAAACTTTTCTTCATACTATAAATATATAACTCACTTTAAATACAGTTTTCATTGAAAATAATAATAATAATAATGATTTATTTTCATAAAATTGTTGAAATTAAAATAGTTACTAAAGTAGTTGTACTATTACTATAGTAAAGTAAGTTATACTTTACTACTTTACTAGAGCAACTATGTTGATCAATATCATCTGTTAACATCAACAAGTATTACATTGTAATGAAATCATGGGTACAAACCAGTACAAGATGTATACCAAATTAAAATAAAATAATTTAACTTTTGATTCTTTTGTTGCTCATATTATCAACATACGAAAAAAAAATAACTTGTTGAACTTTGTATGATTATAGATATCTAACATATACAGTATACGTAAATATTAATTCTTAATTCTAATAACAGTTCAACAAATTACAATTTAAAAACTAACCTGACTATTGTGATTCTCTGGCAGTCAATGAGTGAACAGCCGCGAGGACATAATATTCGAACCGAACGACGAAGTTTGAGATCACGGGAGAGTGCGCTACCGAAACGGCCGGATGACGATGTTTAGAAAACACTTATATGGAATCGCGCTAATGTCCAAGTACAAAAACTAAACGTCTGAAATCCGTAAGAAATAAAACGTAAAAACAATAATTACTACGATAACAACGAAACGAATTTTTTCGATCGTACGTATTATACATATATATATATTGTTTGCTTATATGTACGAATGTGTGTGTGTCCGATCACTTGCCTGTTGGCATGTTGACTAATATAATGATCACATCGTCGCCGTCACCGCCGTCGTGGTAGTCGTTGCATGTTGTCCTGACAGCCATCCCGTTGTTCCGTCTCCCGTCGTCGCCATAGAAACGCGCGCAGCAGCCCAGCGCGACGGCGGCGGCGGCGGCGGCAGCAGCCGGTCCATGCGCTTTGCAACGTCCGTGACGTATGCGAATAATAACAATGATAATATATATATATATATATATAGTAATTGTAAATATTATACGCACTTGCGCGTATGAACGTGTATGTGTGTGTGTGTGTGTGTGAATAGTGCTCGTGAGCAGGCGAGTGTTTAATACAAATGTTGTTCACATACACACACACACACACACACACACACACACACATCATATTGTGTACGTTTATATATTCATTTATATCATATGTATAATATTATAATATTATCGTGTACTAGCTACTTCACGAGTGTGCTGCAGGTGTGTATAGTTACACAGGTTACGCATATAAATACAAAGGATACGGCGAACACACGCACACACGCAGCAAACGTTTAATGGATCCGAGAGTAAATGATAATAGACAGCTCTGACATAATATTATAGTGTACACTTTGTTCAAAGGTATAATAATATACATAAATCTGTCACAGAATGTGGCCAACGCGGGCGCGCGCGCGCGTGTATGTATATGTAATTTTATTGTATACGCGGCTATAGAATGTTATAGTTTAGATACGACAACTGGTACAATGTGTATAATATTATTATTATTACCATGGCCAATCTTTGCTATAATATTCGCCAATAAAGCCCATTTAAGTACATGGTTATCTGACACTGCTACTGTTGCATACAAACGCATTCCACACGAAAATATTATATAATTTATACACGATTTCACGATCGCTCCTTATTACTATCATGAACTATTATACTCCGGAAACGAAGTACAGTATAGAAAAATTATTCTACATTATACGCATATCGTGCCGAGACAACTTACGAGGGGGGTTTGTTTTCGCCATTTTACGATATGTATATGTACGTATATAATAAATATTACACAATAATACAATTATACGTATTTTATACCTAAATATATATATATACTCATATACATTTCACTTGGTCCTTTTCACACATCTCGAAAGCCTCATTTTATTGATTTTATTTTCTACTTACCTCCTTAACCGCTTCAACAAAAACAAGATATTTTCCACAAGCGTGTACCTTATACATTTTACAAACGCATACACATACACTTGGACACACAATACTCGAGTTTAAGAGAGCTCTCGACGCCGCCGTACCTATATATCACTGATATTATATACATAATGTACACATTCTATCTTGTTCTTTTACACTCAATGTTTTCACCTTATTCTTTTATATAATATGTATATATTTTTTATATATTTTATTGTATCTATTTATAAAATATGTTTATAAGTACTGTTTCAAAACTAAATATGATTTTATGTTAAGATATCTACATAAATACAATAAAAAGTAATTATTTTTTAATATTTAAAATACCTTGCAAACAGTGGTAAATCTAGAATTTCATTTTAGTGGGTGCCCAAAATTTTTCAAATTAGTATAAGTATAAATCAACTCTACCAGGCACGCTTTTTAGATTTTTTTTTATCGATTGATTGATAAATAATTTGTTGAATAATGAACTTAAAATTTAAAATACAAATGAGGTTTCATTATCGCTATTATAGGAAAACCTTTTTTCTTTATTAATAACTTTAAAGGTCCTTTCAAACAAAATTTTACGCTAAAACAATTATAATAACAACTATTATAACTATCAATATTCGGGGTCATTCATTAAGCATGTTCACCCTTTTTTGGTCAAAAAAATTAAAAATTAAGTTTTTTTTTACTGATCAAAAGACTAACATACGTATTTCACTTTTATGAAAATTCTAGTAAAAACATATTTTACCGTTTTTTGTTAATTTTTTAACCGATTCCTGCCCCCTCCCTTGTATACAGTACTGCAGGCAAGGGCGGATCTGAAGAACATTTAAAGGAGTGGCGAATTGGTATCATAGATATAATTCAACAAGTCTTCACCTCTTAATGGGTGTGCGAGTGGGATGTGCGATTTTCTATCATCCTAAATTTTCAACATTTTCTTCGTATACCAATCTATTAAATAATGGTATAATATATTATATAACCATGATCTACTACAATATTATAATCAGTTTATTTCAAATAATATATATGACTAGGACACGGAAATTGTAGTGTTTGCCTTTTCTGTTTGGTAAATCTCAAAAGTTAGAACATAATCAGTGCTAAAAAGTAATTTATATAATACTACAATTTTCACGACCCAATTATATAATAATACCACACAACATTATTGTAAAAATTATTGTTTTTAGTCAATATTAATTTCCATACTTTAGAAAACATCATATCAGCTACAGGTAACACGTTATTCCAAAAATAAAACTTGGTTATATTTAAAATTCACCTGACACATACTATTAGGTTAATGGGAGTTAAGAAAAAAAGTCCAAGGGGGGGGCGATCGCTACATCACCCTAACCTCAAATCCGCCCATGACTGCAGGGACCTTAATGCATTATGATGGTAAGTATTGAAGAACCTAAAATACCTAACCACAAATTTTTAGGTATAATGTTGTAAATTTGTATGCGATAAAGAAAACTTGCGGAATAGGAATAATTAAAACATATGTTTATAAACTGTTTTCATTATTAATGTACCCATTAAATAATAATGAAATTAATTTTTAACAATTTTATGTGATCAAATTTGTCTTTAATTTTATATTATACTTTTCGTACTCTCGCAATTTTGAAATGACCTTCCGAAACAAAATGCCTGAAAGAAACACTGACCAAGAAAATTCCCCCGAGAAGCGAAGAATTCCCATGGTGCGAATTATATCCATTTTTTTTAGGGTACTGGTCAAAACTTTTGGACAATCGGACAAGTATTTTTAACTGAAAAAGTGATCAGAGATAGAAGAAAAAAAAGTACAATGGCATCTTCTAGATGATATCGGAATAAATAAAATATTCCTAACGTAAATTTTAAATCAATAATAAATTGTATTTACATTTATATTTAGGTTATCAAATGCAGATAGTATTAGGTATAAATCAATTTACTTAATAACAATTTTTTCTTAAGGTTTTATTTCCTAGTTCCTATTATGGAGATTTTTCCCCTAGATTTGTTTGAAGACATGCTACAAATTTAATTGCATTATTTTATTTTAAAATTCCATTCAAAAATCTCAAATATTTTTTGAAGAATTAAAAGTTCCTCGATTTAGTGGTCATCAAAATCAAACAAGTAAAATTATTGTTAACGCCATCAGCAATCTTATAAAATAAATTTAAATAATAATTTTTTATCATTTTTAGACCACTTTATTCAAAAATCAAAATCTAGACTTCATAATAAATTGTCTTAAGTTATTCAAATTGGATTGTTCATTTTAGCTGACAAAAATTTGTACGACACTAAAGCTATAATAAATTCTGCAATTCTTAATGTTCAAGATTAAGTTTAATGTTCAGATTTAATATTAAAAGTGAAATAAACCTTAAGAGAAACAAATGGAAAAGGGATGAATTCTCTACCTTTTTTAATGTCAACATTTTCGTTACGTTTTCAGTTTCTACAGCAATAGTTTAAAGATCATTTTCAATATTGAGAAGACGACATCATGAGTATATATTTTATTTTTATAATAAGGAACGCATTATGGGAGTATATGCCTTTCTAAAAAGTAATGAAATACATGCATAACTGGTTTTCTTGACCATATAAATTTGGAGAATTATTGGCTGTCAGCACCCACTACAAAATAATCCTAAATTCGCGCCTGAGTGTACCCACTCAAATTTGTTGTGGAACCAATAGTTACTAAATAATAAACGCATTTATGAATAAAACTTGTGTTTAACCGAAGAACACTAAAATCTAAATATCTTTTTTTTAATTGAGAATACGATAGGGGTCAAGAGGTTACATTTGAGGTATAGAAACACGTCCTGACGGTTGACACACTTATCCAGGAACACCCTGTATTATATCAGTATTGATTATCAAGCAAAGGTGAAAATTTTTTTTTTTAAGTTGGTTAATTGCTAGGTATACCCCCATCCCCTTCATGAATTGTTGTTTAGGACGATAACAAATACGAGTACCTACATACATATTTACATATTTTTTTAATAAAAAGATAGCATTTAATTTCAATTTTTTCCATAATTCCATAATTTGTTTCTACACCTTTAATTGCTCAGTTTCTAATTTCGATTTCAAATTAAAAACGTAGATTTAGTTTTAGATTCTGAACGAAATGAAGAAGCTAGTGTTTTTATAACATTTATTTTATTATTATTTATTTATTTTTTTTTTTGCTTTAAACACTTATATGTATAGAAATACTTATCTAAAAGTCTCAATCAATAACTTTTTGAAACCAGATATGCTTCTAGTTGGTACTTATTTAGGAAGGTCATATTTTAATTCCCCAATTTTTCAGTTTTTTTTTGGAAAAAACTACTTAAAATTTGTCAAAAAAGACTCAGAAACCATTATTTTTTGATTCAAACTTAATGAAAATTTAAATATAGACAGACAATAATATGAGAAACATTTTTGAAACAAATCTCATTTATTTATTTTTTTTTCTTTATATATTAGATAAAAAAAAGTGAAGTAAAGTAAAGTAAAGCAAAGTAAAGTAAGTTAAGTAAATTAAAGTATAGATAAGAAAGCCGAACATACTTTACAACACGGATATTCTCCTCTCTTCGGGTCAGATACTCTTAGTGAGTGTGTTGAAAATGATAACTATTATTTTTCTTTATATTACTTCCTTCGTTCAGAATCGTCTGAATTCAGAACCGAAGAAATTATTTATTATTTCTTTGAAATTCTACACACCCAACATTTACTAAGAATATCTGACCCGAGAAGCAAAGAATATCCGCGGTGCGACGTATGTCCGGCTTTCTTGTCTATACTTTTATCATTTATTGTTATTCTTATTAAATATAATAATATTTATACTATTCTACTGTAGAAAATTCAGATTTATTGGCAATTTCTACAAATGAGTTCTACAATAAATATGTGTGTCGAAATTATTTTGTAGATGTAGATTTTTCTTGACCTAAAACGATTCGTCTCACAGAGTGTAATACATCAGAAATATAACGTAATTGATGGGCACGAATTGAAAAACAGTATATCTATAAATGCGTATAAAAAGAAAAATCAAACAACACCTGAAGAATCTCCTAAACATTCAACACGTCGTCAATTTTATAATTGTGATCTCCTTCAATTCCAACAATATCTTTCATCAGGCATTAGCTAGAACCTTGGTAAGGAACGTCATTGATTTACCCAGTGGTGGCTCGTGACTTGTACGACGGGACGATCGCACCCCTTACTAATATAAAAAAGAAAAGAAAATTAATTTTTGCTAAAGTATATTCATTATTAAATATTTAACATTTTTTCATTTTAATAATATATATTTTATAGAATACGATCGGCAAATCGTTTTATTCCGCTACCAAGATCGTAAAAATCAGTGGCGCAACTAAGATTTTTTCATGGGTGTCTACCTATAAATTTGTACTATAATTATTTAAATATAAAATTATAATCAATGTTTATGGGCACTTTACAAGAGTTCATTAAATAGAAATTTTTTATAGCAAAATCTAACCATCTTTTCTCTGAGGTAACATTTTATAACGTTATTCGTAGCAGATAAGTAAAATTTAGCATCGCATATTCGACAATATGAATTTTTAAAGCCTGTTTTAAGTTTCTCTAAAAATTAAAAAGGATTTTTCACCATAAATATGTTACAGATATATTAAAATGAATTTTCACCTACATACTGTAGATAGCTGGTAGATCGATAACGTTAATTTGATTAGACTTTAAACAACAATAATTATTGATTTTGAGTAGATATCCTGTTTTTTGGTTTCTCCTATATCGTAATACATTATTTCCAGTTATAATTTGTAATGGATGTTATAACTCCTAATGATAACCTAATGCTAAATATTTCATAAAATAGTGATCAGTGTTGAAATATTATGTTTATTTTAATCTTTACATATTTCTGAATTAATAGAGGTTATAATTGTATAGCTAAAAGGATTTTGTTTTTTAATTTTTATTGAATAAAATGTCCATAAATATGGTTCAAACCAAAAAAAACAATATGTCCAGACACCTAAAACACCCCCCTTGGTTGCACCATTGGTAAAAATATGCACTGCACAAGAGATATGTAGTGTAAGCACTACTGGAGTGTTGGCCGCAGCGTTTGGACCAGACGCATCGTCCAAACAAATATATATCACTGATAATTTAATTTGAATAGTTTACCAGCATATTCTACGATTTAAGAAATTTAGAGAGATTTATCTTAAATTGTGACATTAAATATACATATTATATTTGTCACTTTTGCGATAAAAAATTTTCGCCGATAAACGTTTTGCTTATTATATTTAAAACTAATATAGTCTTTAGTTTACATTTATGTATTTCCATTGGTACCTAATATTTCAATACTACAATATAGTACAATAATTTTCATGTCTATTCTACTATATTTCTATATTTTCTATAAATTTTCATTTTTACTGTAACTCCTTCGTAGGTATTTTAAGTCGCAATCCTATTTCAAAAAACCACGAGTCACCACTGGATTTACCTACTCCCGTATCAAGAATTAAAATAAAAAATATATCACCGAATTTATTTAGTTTCTTACCTTATCGTGTCCTGTATCTTATCTATTGACACATCACACTATTAATTACCTACCTATTTACAAGGGCGTCCAAAGGTGAAAATTCAGAGGAGGGACAGCTTTAATTTTTATTAAAAAACAAAAACACTTGGGTAATGTGTATATTCAAAAATAATAGAATTATAATTAAATTGCAAGGTATTATATTATGAATATTAATTATCACATACGTACATTTTACATAGAAGATTTAAAACATAAATTGTAATTTTCTTTTATCTTTTCCAAATCTATCAACAACTTTTTCTGCTGCATTAAACTCTTTTAATTTTTTCCTGTGTAAACTGACATAAGCCAGATAAACGATTCTCTCACAATATTGTAGAACACAACCAAGTTTTAATTCGCCATAACGCACTAAATTCCTCTATATAGTACACGTTGTTGGTGGAATATTCATATAAAATGATGATACATCTTTTCACAGTTAGATAGAATTCGTAATCTTCTCAAAAATATGTTATGTTCTCATTTTCACAAAGTGAAAAAGATTTTTAACTATTTTACTATAATCATACATTCGCGATAGCCATTTGATAAAATGGTCATTACATTTTTTAGTGATGATATAAAATCCTACCTAAAGTGTATCTACACAAATACAGTTTACTGCATTAAATATAAAATCAAAATCCAGGTCCATTGGACTTTCAAGTCATGAAATATAAACACACATTTTTATTTTATAATTGCAAGTTGAAACTCTGAAATTATTTCCAGTCAGATTTCACTAAATTTAAAATTTCTGTTATTCTAAATTGATAATATAATAAATGTGATGAAGATAATGATTTGTATTAATGTAAACTTGTACAAAGTACTTTTATTCAAAATTATTTATAATGAAACTTATATTGTATTCATAAGAATATATTGGTATTAATTTTTAAGTATTCATATAAATAAATCATAAATTAAACTAATTCAATATAGATAATACATCAATTACCAGACAAGTATGGAAACTATAAAATAATTTTAAAAAAATGTTAAGGATTACTTAAATAAAATGTTTACACATAAAATGAATACATAATAATTAACGATGTTCAAAAATAATTCCGGAATGATGTTTTACAGCTTTAAATGGATGACTTCTAGTTCGACCCCTGTAAACAAACAATAACATTTATTTTTTCTTTTGAAATTTGAAGTGTAAAAACTACAAATCCTAGACATTTAGTAAATCTGTCAGAAGGAGAATTTTTATGGTTAAAAATCAATAATATTCATACAGCCACCTAGTATTATTTTTAATTAATACAGAAATATCTGAAGAAATCTGAAATATATGAAGAAATTTATATTTTAAGAAATTTGGTATTTTTAAAAGAAATTATATAAGTTTAAATTAAATGAAGATTTTATAATAATAATTTAATAAAATTTAAAATTACTGTATCAACAATTAAACAATGTTTGCAACAGTTTTGATACAAATCAAGATTTTTTTTTAAAAAAACGAAAAAAAGTTTTAATCACTTAAAACATGTATTTTATATTTTAAATGTGATCTAAAATGATTTTTTTTTAAACTGTTTTAAATATGATTAATTTACGATTTAATCGAGTTTACAAAGATAAAGACAAATTCTTATGTAACACAAATCTGTAACAGGATCCATTCAAAATCCCTATTGTGTAAAATCACAACAGATAAAATGTCTGATGGTTTAAATAAAATTGAAAAGTTGAAATGTGTTGCTCATGGGGGAAGGTAATCTTAGTTTCAAATCTGAGCAATTTTTCTATCTTAAGATCACATAAAAACATCTATGGAATAGCTATAAATTTGTTTAATAGATTTATCTAAAAGTTCAAATTACATTTTTTCATTTAAAAATGGTAGTAATAAATAATGATTATCACTATCCCAAAATAAAATATTGCCGTAATCTAAGCGAATGGCCGAGTTGGTCATTAATTTCGCATGGAATCGATTTGAGGCATGCAATATTGAGTTAAAATACCTTGATAATTGATAATCACATCATCAAACTTAAAAGATATGAATACATTTTAAGGAATCAAATAGTGTATACCAATAGAATTGACACTATTATAGTACATTCAGTTTTTGCAGAGTGATAGTTTTTAAAAATGGGTGAAGTATATGAACTTAATTCTTCATAAAAAGAGAATATTTGATATTTAATTAAAATTGTATACATTTTATTTACTATTAGGTAAAAACATTAATATATTTCTAAAAAACATTATTTAATTTGAAAGATTTTGTATGGTAATATTGATTATAATAATTTGTAGCCACTATCTAGTGAACTGAACAAAAAGACAGGTAGAAATAATTAATTATTTAAAAAAAGGTTTATTATTTATTATACTTTATTTATAATATAAATTTAAAGTTTATGTGACTTAATATAATGTACTATATGAGCTGTTAGGTACATATTGCATAATAACAATTGACCAAAAGTACAAGTATGGTTGGATAAATCATATTTTAGGAAATGTTTATTTACTTATTCCATTAAATTCATTGTCTACTCATAATATAATGCATTTTACATTTCATGAGTAAACTTTTAACAACTCTTTTTCATGCAATGTTTGGTCACTATTTTCAAATTAAAAATTACTATTTACTCTAATATTCATATACATTATCTGTTCCTTACACTAATGGTTAAAAATAATTATATATTATTATTTAATAATTAAAATTTAAAGGCAGAATATGATTTTTTCTGTTTTAAACAACTATTTTTTATGCTGTTTTAAATAAGAGTATAAAACATTTCAATCTGAGTTTGCAATAATTACCTTATGTTATACAAAATAGTTTTAGTTTTCGGAAAATCAGAATGTCCCCAAGTTTCCATCATCACTTCAAAGCACACAACAAGACGACCAATTAAGTTAATCAACATTTCATTAATATCTTCATCTTCATTTTTTTCATGATAAACATTGATTTCTCTCTCCAATTCCTATATTAATAAAATAATAGTTGATACTTTTTTACTAGTTCCTACGAGTGGCAGCTCATATTTAAGGTGTGCTAATGCAAATGCACCACATAACATTTATTCAAATTATTATTTTTAACAGCTTTAGTTAATAACAAATTATCTTCAATTAAGAATAGTGTTAAAATATGGAATTAATAATATATAATTAATTACAAAAACATACACACACATCAAATGGTTCACTAGATTGTCGGAGAATGAAAAATCTGTGTAAATACACTTGGACGTGGAGTGAGGAGAAACAACAAAATAAATTGCTTCTCAGTGTGCTGTATATGCTGAGAACCAACCACATTATCTTCATTTATATTCAAATTTTCCATGTATATTTTGTTAGTAGCTTGTAGCTACTAGAAGTCTGCAAAAGCTATTGTATTATGACTCGTCCCGGCTCAAATATATTTTCAGAAATATTTTAAGAGGCCTGACCCAACTCAAAACATAATATTCAAACTGAGATTTAATCTAACCAAAATTAAAATTTTCTATCTTAATCCGACCCAACTCGAAAAAATTGTTTCAACACCAACCCGACCAGAAAAATGTAGTTATTTTGTTCTCCAACTAAACCGAATCCAAAAAATTTCAATGATCCCAATCCGAACTGATATGAAATATCTAAGAATTTAGGGTGAAACCCGATTGAAAACATTTCACCTGATTTGTAACAAGTACTACTTATCCAAGAATTTTTTCAAGTTGAAAAATGAATAGTGGGATCTTTTTTTTTAAGCGTCGTTGCCAAGTTTGTATAGTGTATATTTATTTATCTTTCTAGTTAAACTCGACCATGTGAACTATACTTATGATCCATCTATTAGTACTCTATTCAGGTATACCTAGATAATTTTAAGTACCTATGTAATAGTAATATTAAAGCAACAAAATTATATTATATTAAATTATTATAATACATTATATTTGATTCTGCGTCTTATAAAACATTCAACATTATTTTTAAAATAATAAATCAATTAAAAAATGGTGAAAAAAAGGCTGTCATAATAGCACAATTTCACATAGGAGCACGAAAAAGGCTTATTCAATTTGTGAATGTTTATATTATAAATAAACGAATAATTTATGAAGTGAAAATTATTTATGCTATGGGTTTTTATCTGCCACTGGGACTCTGATGAGTCTGATGTATTACTTATACTTGTCTATAATAAAAAATATAGATGATATTTACATACTACATTCTTATTTTATCAATAATATTTTGTATACATTTTTACAATAATCAGATGTGACTCAACCTGATTGGCTCAATCCATTAAATTTAAAATCTAATCCAATAAAAATTTATTAAAAATAGACCCTAACTCAACCCCGATTACTATGTTATCAATCCCACACTCAATCTGTCCAAATCGTTTGGTCACTCAACTCAATCCTAACCGATATTGGGTTAGATTAATATCAGGTTGGGTTAGAGTGACCCAACCTGTGCATGACTTTAGTAGCTACCATCAAAATTTATTGGATTATATTTAATTACAACTTTAGGAATATTATAACTTTACTTTACTGATAACCAACAATTTTATATATGTGTGTGTGTGTGTGTATATATATATATAGGATATACATATTATAAAGGGGCTCTTGACAATAAAGGTAAACTTAGACTCAAAAATTATTTCTAATTTCTGTCAATGTACTTTGTGCACCATCTTGATTAAACACCATGAATTGCCACTCATTTTTAAATAAAAATACATACTCTAACAGAATTATTATTCATAGCATTTAAGACAGATGTTCCTTCATTAATAATCGGCATATTTAGTTGAAGGGCAAATATGGGATTACTTTTTGGATAGTCACATTTAATTGCCATAACAACAGTTAATGTAGCTGAAAAGACAGTGTTAAATCATTAATTGATATTATTTAATAGTTATATAGCAGGGGCGGCCAAACTTTTTTAGGTAGAGATCTACTAAGAACAAATTTTTATTTTGAAGATTGATTATCGACTGTTTGGCTGCCCCTGTTATGTAGTATTAATGTCCTACAATATAAAAAATTTCCACTACCCCATACCTGTTTTATAATTGATTACACGTTTAAATAACAAATCATTTTCTGTCACTGTTCCAAATTCAATGTGTGGTATACAATACTCAAGTTTTGTAAAATTGTCCCATACCATTGTATTCCATGGGGATAATACAGAAGTTAAATTAACCCCATTAATACTGAACCTACGTTCTAAGTCTGTAAACATGATATTGAAATTATTAAGGAGATTAATTTAATCTATAGTCTATTCATATTTAAAAGTGACCCAGGCAGCAGACTATTGTGCACGGGGCGCCATGTCATCATTGCACACTTTTGATCCAACGATCACAGCTAATGGAAAGCACATATCATTCTAATATTGCAGGTCGTCGACATGTACAATTAATATAAATTGTACTATTTCTATTCAATAGATAATGCGGGCATGGTGCGGTGTAATAAATCCATACTTGGGCGCATCACAACAACATGGACTCTGCATAGTGGGGATCTGATAGGTGTGATCTGTCCGCCAACGACAAAAACTGATCACCACCTGGGTCACTCTTAAATATAAATAGACTGTATATTTTGTTATTCATACCACTACAATCAAGTTGAGTAATCAGAGAAAGACGAGTTTTAAGGCGGTTATTAATTGCATTCAATACTTTAGCTATATGATTTCTTGAAGTTAAAAAATCAGGTAAACTAGGATTTAAAAAGTCCAAACCGCATATACTTTGAGCCCAAATATATGGTTTGCCAATATCCAAAGTATTAAACTCAGTTTTTGCCTAAATTATAAATGACATACACATCTTCAATAATTATGAAAACTATTTTAAATTACATATAATAGATACTTACTTCTTCTATCTGATGAAAATTAACAATATGCGGACTTTCTTTTCCATCATCGCCTGGGAATAATGCATCAAGTATAGAAGTTGGTGAAAGCAACTCTCGTGAATATGATGAAGAAAATCCAGACCATGATGAAGTTACAGTAACAGTAATTAAGTTTAAATTGACCAAATAAAAAAACTCCATAACAAATTGAGTATTGTTTTTCAAGCTCAATGTTAATTTTACAGATAAAGGATGTTTAGACAACAAACTCTTTTGTTGTACGGATTTAGTATCAGTCCGTGATTTTTTATGGTGACGCTTTTTTGGTTTTGGTACATCTACTTCCTGTAAAATTTAATTATTTTTTTCAATTTGTTTAATAAAACAACTACAGAAATAATTATCTAAAAATAAATAGTACATATCACAAACAAAGATAAATATTTCACTTTTTAAAACTGGTTATAAGCCTAAGTTTTTGAAACTAATTATTACAATTAAATTAATATTATTATTAATGATAACATGGTTGTGTGTGTATAATTTTCTGAATTAAAATTATTATAAATCAAAGTTATTACAGTCCACCACATGCTAATTTTTTCGGTAATTAACTAACAAGATTTTTTAATTTTTTAAAAGTTTGAAACATTATACACAATAAATACACAACAATTTTAAATTGTTATTATTATAATTATTTTCCAACAGATTAAATTTTTTTGCAAAAATATTTTGTTACTACACTAATTTAGGAACAGTAAAACCTATCTAATAAAGACCATTCATAAAAACTGAAAACCAATAGTTCTAAAATGTAGACTTTGGTAAAACAGAACTTTTCTTGAAAACACGTTTCGGATATTATTTAGCTTTCACAGTAAACATACAAAATAAAATTTCCCTCACTTTGTCTTCCATCCAAAAATCTTATTATGACAATAATAAGTACAATAGCAATTTTAGTAATCATTAAAAATTATTTAAATATACACAATTATTCTCCTCAACATTCATAAATATAATAAAAATTCAGAATGTCTAGGAAGTTTATTCAAATTTAAAATTGCTTTGAAATGCTTAAATTATATTAAAAACAAATGTTTTTTTTTTCACACACAGTATTTTAAGGATTTGCCATTTACGTATGAAATATGTCAGGCATGTGCCCACCTAGGGTACCTTTATGTTAACATTTTTTAAAAGTTTTGTTTATTCTGAAACTAATTAAATTTAAAAATGAAAATTTTTTACTATTATCTGCGAATTTTGTATGAGAAATAGAACAAAAACACACATAATTTCACAAGAATTTTTAGGAAATACCACACTAAAACCATTATTATTGTATCTAATCCAAAATATGAATAATCTACGTGTTTAGAGATAATGTATAAAATATAAATCAAATTCTATTTATTGCTGATGTATTATGAATGTGATAATGGCATGATTCTATATCAAATTTTTAAAACCATGCACGTCATATTAATGGTAGTTAAATAATACAATATATGAAATGTACATAATTAAAAAAATTGATTTAAATTCCCAAGATAAATAATACTTACTGAAATGTTTTCATGATTAAAAATGATTTTATTTGCATATAGCACTTAAATATTTAATGTATATAATTCAGTATTTACCTCATCAGAATTAGTATCAACAGCAAGATTTTTATTGGAATCAAATCTTCTTGCTTCTTCTTCATCCCCATTAGTTGATACAATAAATTTTGATTCTAATAAATGATACATAATTTTTGTGAATTAATTGAACTCATTATAAAGTTATATAATTTATAATATTAACATTATTATATATTACATTATTAACATAATTTATATTTACTCATAATGGTATAACTTAAAGTGTATTTATGAAGTAGCAAACAATTTCAGACTAACCCTTATCTCTCAACTCACTAATTCATTAAATCATAAATATATGATTACAATAAAATGCCCGAAAATTTCTATTTAATCCATAAGTATTTTCTGTTTAATGAATTTCAATCATACTGATCTATTTCTATTATTAACAAACCACACAAAACTATTGAAATTAAAAAATTTCAAAAATATCATGCAACATGGGCATGCCTAAAAATAAATTTTGAGGAGTTATATATTTTAACTAGCACATATCTCAAATACAGTCAGTATCATCTATAATGATGGTCAAGGGACTGTAAAATACGCGTCGTTATAACCAGATGTCGTTATAACCAAATTTGATTTTTTTTTTTTTATTTACACATTATACACAAGTATCCAAATGCTATTGAAACATATTTTTGACTAGACGGTCATTATCTACAGAGTTTCAAAAATAAATGCAAAATGCATCAACTTCTGAGCCTTAATAACTGTTTGAAGGTACCCTATCTATGTAG
>JAIPRM010003882.1:0-24601 GCA_025469315.1 Stegophylla sp. TES_Ste_2020 | reverse complement strand
TGAAGAAACGATAAATCATTTCTTCAGTAAAACGATTCTGAACAAAGGAAGTTAATAATATAAGAAAAAAAAATATGTTCGAAAAATGTCCAAAAAATTTTTTCACATTTTCAAAATTTTCTTGCGTCAAAATCTTTTTTATAGGATTTTATATTTATGTTTAAATTTTCATAAAATTCTGATCAAAAAATGATGGTTTTCGAGTCGTTTTTGTCAAATTTTGGGTAGTTTTTTCCAAAAAAAACATTGAAGAATTGAGAAATTCAAAAATTGACCTCTCTAAAGTACAATCTAGAGGCGAATCGGGTTTCAAAAAGTTATTGATCGAAACTTTTGGACTAGTATTTCTATACGAAAAGTTGTACACAGAAAAAAAAATAAAAAATAAAAAAAATAAATAAACATCATTGTAAAAACACTAGTCTTTCCTTCATTCAGAATCTAAAATAAATAAAATAGGAAATCGTGTTAATCCAAATGAGGAGGACATGAGACTTGCTTTAAGTAATTATCAAAAATATATCGAATGCTTACAAGTCATGCTGATTTAACATTAATTTAAATTTGTGTGTAATTGTTTGAAATAGGTATTATTTTTATCACTAAATTAGGATGATTTCAGTAATGAGTTTTTAATAGTTTTTCTTAATATTTACTATAATACTTTTTCATTACCAATTTTCTACAGTTAATAGTGTTTATATTCAATAGATAGGTATATTAATGTGTGACAGGGGATGAAATTTAAGTTATGGTTTATAATGGTACTTGTCTAATTTGCTAGCCACCGTATAATGGTACTTACCAAAAAACTGTATGCGTGTAATATGCTACCTACCGTAGTTATTTTTATTTTATTTCATTTAATTTCAGGAAAGTACATTATTTTTATATATACATGAATTAAGATATTATGGCCATCTCCCAATATGTCAACCTTCAATTTGTCTACTCGCGAGGTACAAACGTAGGTTAGTTTACCGGGTGTTTGGTCGACTTCTTTTCGCTCCGCACATTAAAAATATTCTCGGCTTGCTGTGCAACGTGAGGACATTTCGACTTGATAATCGACTAACTATACAAAGTTGGAAGTGAGCAGGGCCAAATTACCCGGTTACTAAATTGCCTACTTCGCACAGCAAGTCGATTACCAAGCCAAAATATCCCCGCGTTGCATATTAAGCCGAGGGATATTTTTGATGTGTGGAGTCGACCAAACACACCCGGTAAACTAACCTACGCTTGTAAACCGCATAACCGAGTAGACAAAACATAGGCAGTATACTACCAAGTAGCATACTACACCAACGAATGGTAGGTAGCATATTAGACGAGTACCATTATAATAATTATAATGGTTATAATTATTGATACCGATTGGTGATTTCTTGTCAGCCATCAGTTAATTCGAACGTGCAAAATTTTATATTTGTCATTACAACCCATAAGTTTATTAAACAATTATTGTATGTATGTACCTATTTAATTAGTCTATAAAACAATTTAATATCATGCAACGTGATAATTAATAATTAAAATTAAATCCACAGTAAAATGGGTAATAGCGGAACATATATTATCACACATCAACGTTTAGAATTACCTAGTGGCACATTAAGGATTAGCTGCATATTTCATAACTCGTACTGTAGTTAAACTCGAGATAAAAGATTAATAAAAACTGTATGATTCTGAATTAGTTATATCAAAATTTCTAGTTGTTTTATGCCTATAAACTTTCGTATATGACAAATTTCCATACCTACTTAACATTTTGATGCATTACTTTTCGAATTGAAAATGTAGGTATAATAATAATACCAATTATAGTTAACCAAAAAATATATCCAATTATAGTAAAACCAATTATTACATTCGATATTCATTGCTTCATTCAGAATACTATTGTCAAATTATGTAAAATAAACAATTTTGTGCTCAATTCATAAAATGGACCCTCTGTGTGAAATTCTTTGAACTGGGGGGCATAGTAAAAGCCTTCCAAGTGCATGAATTGAACAACAAATAAATACCTATTAATAAACAGGTTTTTCTTCGCAATGTTGCCATTTATTGGTATTATATTAGGTATTTGTATTTAAAATAATTAAATCTGGGATGGGATTTCAGAACAAATCAAGGGTGGAATTCGATTTAGTTTTTGGATGAAATTTCACACTTAAATTATTATCCACACATTGATGTATCATCAAAAAGTGCTACCGAAAACGAAAACTATTCTAATTACCTACATAATATGTAAGTATTACATACTATACCTGGAAATATCCAATTAATTTCAGTCCAGAATAAAAATATGCCTAGTTCATGAACTGAACGAAAAATTTCCTATTTCATGTAATGAACAATTTCACAACTGAGGCATAACATATTATAGAGTAACATTAATTAATATACACGTAAAAAATGGTTCAAAAGTTTCGTTCAACCCTTCCATAGAGAATAACTTATTTAGAGAAGTCAATATTTATTCCATGCATGAGGAAAAACTACTAAAAATTTAATTGGTAAAATATAAGATAAACTACTAAATATGCATTTAAATATTAAGTTAGAACTTCCACAATATAGTGTTTGATAGAGGTGGGATAAACAAGTCATTGAAATGGTTATGTTCGTTTAGACGATTCATTCAAAAGATCCTATTAAAAGACCTGTAATATTCGGTTCAATTATTTACACATGAGCCAATCAAATCATTATAGATCGTTTTTAAACAGGACTGAGATATTATTACTAATATAATGCATGATATAACAATTATTTATTATCTGTGATCTAAATTATATCCAAATATGCCATCAATGAGATCATTTTTCGAAATTTTCAATAACTTTACCAATCATAAGGAAAAAAATAGGTATAGAATAATTAAGTAAAAATGCTCATTTATAAATAAATCAAAGGGCAAAAGATGATCTTCTGTCATGGTAAATAATCAGTTAAATTTATAATTTTAGAATTTGTTTTACTTTTACACATTGTAAACAATATGACACTAATATAAAAATAATAAACAGTGAAAATTACATCAAGATGAATGTTTAAAATATCTATGCATACTTAAAAAACACAAAAATAAGTAACATACATCCATCAATTTTTAATTTACATATTGTCCAAAAAAATAATTTTAAATAGGCACCTATAGGCATAACTAGAATAAATTATAATTTATTCTAATTAGGCGTATAATTTTCTACTAATCAACTTTCTTAAGATATTATTTTATTAGAAAGTTTTATTGTTTATAACTCGTAACACTATTTTTTTCAGTCATAAGCAAACATACGTTAATCATAAAATAACCAATACCTATATAGGTATAAGAACAGGCTTATTAAACAAATACCCTTTTATCTGTATATTTAATCCAATGATATCAATATCCAATTGATGAATTTGCATATTATTATATTCTAGACATAGGTAGCATATGTTCTAAAATTCTAACCACTAGCTATTGAATATCTTTTATGGCTAGGTACTACAGTACTACAGTAATTTTAGATAACAGTATAATAAGGTTTAAAATTAAGATTCTTAATTTTATATATTAAAAAAATATTGATATATATAACTTTTTAACAGTAGAATACTTGTTAGAAATCTTGAAATCACATATCAGTCTTTACCTCATGAGCCAATAAAAATGTGAATAAAAACTAAGACGAAAACTTAAAAATAAGGAATTATTAAATGGATACAAAATCAATTTTTTAATACACACTTTATTACTGAATCATATTATGCTTTATTTATTTAATATTTAATAACATTCAATACTTAAATTTTAAACACATTCATAAAAATGTGAACACTTTAGACATAGAAAAACCTACCCATGTAGGCAATAGAGTCCATTTTTAAAATATTTTGGTCTTGCTCAAATTAATAAATATAAGACTCCCTTAAAATGGTATATTTTTTTATTTTATAATAAACTGAATAGAATTTGAAGATCACATATCAACTATTATTGTTCTTTATATTATTAACTTCTTTCGTTCAGAATCGTCTTATTGAAGAAATTATTTATCGTTTCTTTAAAATTATACACACCCTTCAAGAGTATCTGACTTAAGAAGCGAAGAATACCTATGGTGCGAAGTATATCCGGCTTTCTTACCTTTACTTTACTTTTTAAATCTATTAAAAAATAAATTTTTTTAAATTATTATTAATACCTTTATTTTAATTATTTTTTATGATTGTAATAGCTATTATTTTAATTGCCATTTGATGATTTCACCAAAAATAAAATAATAAGTTGGTAATAAACCAATAACACTGATTAAATATTTAATTTTTTTTAACTGAGAATTTACCTAATAAGTTATTGAACTTTTGAAAATTATATAACCTAACAACAGATGTTTTTAAAAGCCAAGACTATTGTCATCAAAAAATATATTTATTTGGCAATTATTCAATTTGGAGTATTTCCAGGAAAATGTGAACTAATATTCATTATAATATTATGACTCCTTAATATCATTTACACATTGCCATTAAAATATTTATCTTTTCTAATTTTTATTTTAAACAGCAATACTTCTATTCTCAAAGACTTTTTAACTTTTTTAATCAAAATCAACTTTCAACTTTATAGACAATATTTTACACTAATAAGAAATAATATTCAATTTTGAACAATAATTAATACCAACAAATATATCCATTATCCTACCTATTAATAATTTTTATTTTTTTTTTTGAAAATTATTTCTGCAGCATTGTGCTACAACAATAACATATTATAATTCCTTTTTTTTTTTTAGATCCAAATTTTCAAATTTGAAATTTTATTCTACAGATTTAGAAAAAATTCAAAATAACCATTTTGAGAACCTGATTTTTAGAAAAATATATGTGATTAAATCTCTGATAAAGGTTAATTCATTTATTTTCAACAATTATTTTAAATTTTCAAATAATTTAATAATATTGTTAAATATTCATGGTAATGAATGTCATCATTATGACCTCGATTATGACCTAGTTGACAAAATTATTAAGTTATTCACAAACTTAAAAAAAGTCATAGGGAATGACAGATTAACTTTTATTAGAGATTTAAGCACTAATATTTTTCTAAATTCAGGTTTACAAAATGACTTCTTTGAATTTTTTCTAAAACTGTAGTATAAAATTCTATATTTGAAAATTTGGGTCCTACACAAAAAAAAAAAATGTATACATAATAACTACCTATAGCGCAATGCTATAGTAATAATTTTCAAAAAAAAATAGTTAAAAATTATTAATAGAACAAAAGTTATCGCATTTGTCATATCATACTGGGACACCCTGTATATTATAAAGGAATGATACAATTATGAATACATATAATAGGTACCGATCAGATTTATTGTTCTAAGCACCTACAGCATTTCAATATTTAATAAATATAATTTTGAATTAAACTCCTAAATTAAAAACATAAAATACCTACCTATCTATTTTGGCACCTAAATTAATAATTTTGATTCAACTTTAAATTCTCATAAATGTGCAAATAAAAATCATGTAGATAATAGGTAAGTAATTTAACTTCCTTATTAGGTATTTATTGTATCATATTTGTAATGATAGTTAGTCAATTATAGTAATCAATGCTTTTTTAATAATTCTGAAATTAGGAACATTACATTAAATAAAATAATAAGGTGAGTAGGTATTTGAACATATTTTAAAACTATTATAAATGACACTGGTTACACAAAAATACACTGAAAAATAAATAACTTTTTTTACAATTATGGAACCTTTTATAACACTTTCTTTAAAAATAATAATTATAATTAATATATATAATTATGTTTGATCTAATATACCTGAGGTATTTCTTAACACCTATCTAGATTAATGCATAGGTTAGATTCTGAGTAGGTAAATAATTTTGGAAAACTTTTTAGAGCAAAATATTGTTTGAAGGGTAAGCAAATTTAGCATGGATAAATCTTTCAGTAAATACAGAGTAGCTATTTAATTAAAAACTATTAAGTTTATCAAACGTAGGATTTTTTTTTTTTTCATAAAATCATTGAAAAATTAAAGGACATTATTAACCAAAAGTACCCTTTAACCATAAACCTAGGAATACAATTCGTAGGTTATGAAATAATGTAATAATGTAAAATAAATGAAATATTAAAAGATAAGAATTACAATGGAATGTAAGTACCTACTACCTACCTATTAAATCCATTATATTTTTTAATCTCATGTTATATAGGTAATTTACCGAATTTATTAATACATGTTAACCTATATAATTTTAATAGGAAGATTTTAAAATTAGGTATATTCAATGACAATTCATACAAGTTGGTAAGATACTTGAATTAATTTTGGTATAACTAATTTATTTTGACAATGTTAGATGGAATACAAATAGGTAAATACTCAGGGAGTTTCAGTTTTATTTTTGATATTTCCTATTGACATATCTATATTATAATCAAAAATATTAAAACATAGGTACTACTATATTTATTTATTTGGTAACTGACACAAGTTCAATCACTTAATATTAATTGACAGTGTATCTACCTACCCACAAATAAAAAATTATAGTTACTTACATATAAATTTTAATCTATTTAAGTTTAGATATCCAATTATGAATTAAAAATGTATAACTCATAAAAATTCTAACCTATTCCAGTATAAACTTGAATATAACCATCCTAATTACAAAAAATGTACCTACTCAGGTAAATAGGTAACCTATCTACTTGAGTAGGTACTTAAAAAAAAAAATTGATTTTCCTTATTTCGTACTCACCTAATTATTATTATTCTTACATTCCATGTAGTTAGTTATAGAAAGAAATTGATTATAATTTATAGTCATGTACTACATAGGTCATACATCTACTTATTTACTAGCTATATACTATACCTAGTACCTACCTAAAACCTAAATACTTATTCATCTCAACACACATACCCAAGTATAAAGTAAAATAAAAAACCATAATTATACTACCTACCTACTTATCTAAAATTTAGAATGAATATCTAAGAATATAATAGAATATAGAATATATTGTACCTAATGTACTTATAGGCAACTTGAGATACACTTTAATCGGAGATGAAAATTTACAAAAAATTCAAACAAAAAATATACATGTATCAAGGGATACACTTCAAAATAAAGAAATTGTTCCTACCAATATGATATATATTGAGGAGCAAAATCATATAAATACAATATATATAGGTAATATCTTACCGTGGTTTTTGTGCTAGCTACTCTCTTGACGACCGATGTTCACGATAGACTAGATGATGTCCAGAATGATTACTCCACAATTATTATCACGTTACTGTACCCATGAATAATAGACGATCGAAAAAAAAACGAATTTAAATAAAAATTTAGATTTACTCCAGACGACCGATTTGTGCGTTTCATCAAGTCGGGCGCGCGTAAAATAACAATTCAATTACAAATAAAGGGGAGGGAGCAAACGACTGTGAGTGTACCATCAAAACCACGAGCTGCAGTTGTCGTCCTCGAAGGTATGCAATGAATAAGATGTGACGGTGTTTGTTGATCGTCCGGCACTCCGAGCGTGGATATCGGGAGTATTGGTCATGTTCAATCGCAGTTCGACCTCACGCGCGGCCGGCCCGGCAGGGAACAGACACGCTCTGACCGAATGGTAAAAAGACAGACAGAGAAAGAGAGAGAGAGAGTGGTAGAGTGAAAACTATGAAAAATAATACGACTGCTACTGTACACCGTAGACCAGACGAGACATTTTAGTTTTCGAGACGTGTGTAGGCCAATTTATGTAACTCTACTCTATTCGACAATATGTGTGTATATGTGTAGTGGGTTGTATATGTGTGTGTGAAAATAAATTAAATTCTATATAATAATACAGTAAAAATAATAACAAAAACAAATAATAATAACAATGACCGATGAATGCCTAATAGAAGTATATTTTATTATTGTAACAGACGCACAGCGCGGCACACGGACTACCTACAGAACGCACGCACAGACTTGAAATGAAACTAGAAACAAAATACTAAGTTACTAACACACAAATAATATCGTGCAGTATAGGTATTATATTATATATTTATACACACATGCACGTATCACACACAGATATATATTATGTATATACGGAATGCGTGCGTCGCGTACGGCATATAATATACATATTGTATAATGTGTACATGTATAATACGACACGGTGTACATAAACTTTTATCACTGCCTAATTAAAATGCACACAGGTTGTGCACATCGGACAACCGAAAGTTTGCTTAACCCTTTCGCATGATAAAATACGAACGTCTTGGTGCCGGCGAGCCGGGCGTTCTTGCTCAACTCGACGCCGTGTCGTGTCCTCGTGATTTACATGAATACGTGATCGGCACTCGTCAGCAATAAGTAGAGCTTGCTGCAGCTTCCCCACCATCGTGTTGATAACGTATTATCATAAAACATATAAAAGTTCATAACACAGAAATATATAATATACAATAAACGTTTATTGTATATATCTGTGGTTTATATGTTTATACTTTATAATAATAATATAGATAAATTGATAATCCACGATCTTGAAGTTTTATGCATGAATTAAGATACCTTAATTATACACGTATATGGTCATAATATGAATACATTTTAATTCTTGGTTCTATGATTATCCTCTAAAACCGGTATAATCGAGATGAATTTATAAATTCATCCTCTCTCCATCGACATCACAACTCAATGTTTTTTCAACCATAGTTTTTTATACTGCATTAATTGAATCGCATCTATACCACAGGGATGTGGAAACTACTGATTTTGTTTTGTAGAAGAAATAACCACCGGCCAGCATCAAATTATCTAATAAATTGCATAGCTGTATATAATATATATATCCAACCATGATAAATTGTTGGGTTTATAGACGTTAATTTACAGTTTGGTCCGCCACAGTTAAAAAATGTTGCCCCTATCTGATGACTGATTTACACAAGTTACAAACGCAATGAATCCTGTAAATGGAACCAAATACAATAAATAATCATTTGTAGTATTTGGTGGAACCAAACTTTGTAGCCAGGTTGATTGCCAGTTTCTTACAGTTAGTAAAGAATTAAGAAATATAAATTTTCTTTATTAATTATAATAAACAACATAATCAATTAAGATAATATGTTGCCGGTCCAGATTTCGGCCTTCCGCGGTTCGATTCGCCAGTTGTCGACCGACCGTTGGTATCATAGACAAAAATACTATTGGTTGGTATATTGTAATAATTATGATAGCAACTTTGTTTCCCCTGGCCTTCCCGCCATTATCGCACGTTTGTTAGTAGTGATAAAATGATAACGCGTTTGTTGTAGATGTTTACATTTATTACATTATGCATCTTTTGTGCTGTAGAGTAGATGAAAGTATGATTTCAAATTTTAATAAAATATTGTTGGTTTTCTTTTATGCGATACCGTCATGATTTCGAATCATTAATAGTTATTAGTTAGGTTAGTTAAATAATAACTTAAATAGTAAAATTTTAAATATGGGTAGTTAAAATTCCAGAGAGGACGTTTATTAGGAGATTCATTATACTAAATCATTATTTCGAACTATAATCGTATTGGTGTCGGCTGCTTTATAATAAAAAATGAACGGTTACGTACACGATAATCCCGGCCAAAGCCTACAGGCCTCCGATTTGGCCAACATTCAGGTGAATAATGACTTCCAAGATGATAACGAAGACGATTTAGATGTACAGAGACTGGATCAAGAGGTATTTTAAAAACATTTATTTGGATAAAAACTTACCTACATTTGTATAAGTTCTGTGGTGCAATCTTGGTTTATTTTTAGGAGTTAAGATTATTTAAAAGTATTCCACCTAACTATCATGAAATACATTTTAATTAATAAATTTGGTCATTGAGCCCTATTCACCTTTTGAGTAAGTTTAGTTCCTTATTCTTTTGACATTATGCACATCAGCAAAAATTTATTTATTTTAGTTCGAATTGAAAACAACTTGTCTTTTAAATTCTGAACAGAGATGAAGCTTCTGTAAATGATTTTACAGTGATGTTTATTTTCTTTTTCTCTTTCTGTAAACACTTTTGTATATAAATACTTGTCCAAAAGTTTCTAATAGTAATTCTAAAGATCCCGAATCACACCCTGATGGTACTATGAAGAAGTTATTTTTCAAATTTCTCAATACTTTTTCCAAAAATGTGGAAAATTTGTCAAAAAATTTACAAAATATGCAATTGCTGGAATTTCCATAAAAATTCTGCCAACTACTTAAAATGGTCATATATATGAAAATCAATTTTTGTTTTTCGTAAATGTTGTGTGTAACAAAATCATTTTTATTTCAATGTTTAAGTTCAATTCTTAAAAACTGATAATTATTATTCAAGAAATGATTTATCGTTTCTTTAAAATTCAACATGCCCGTCAAGAGTATCTTACCTAAGGTGTGAAGAATACCCCGAGGTGTAAAGTACACATTTTGTATTTTTGCTATTTTCCCAGCTATTACTACTTGATATGGTCATCTATTCTTTTGAAAGATTCAATTTGTCATCCTGCTATGAGTGCTATATAATAACTGTGAGTAAATGTGTTTCTTTCTACAGATTTCTATTTTTTTTAAAACAGTAGGTAATTATTGTAAATAATATATATATATAATAATCCCATTGCCTGCATTGTTTTTATTTAATTTTTAATATACTCGAACTTAATCCCAATTAACGCAATTTGAATTATCTTTACATGTTTACCTAATTTTTAGTATTTTTTTTTTTCAGGAAAAATTGTTATGTATAGGCATATTGCATATTGGTCTTAGTCTATGTTTTAATATTAAAATGTAACCATGATGAATAATATTGAAATACATTAAATAATTAACCTTGTTTCAGCTTAAAGTGAAATTGGATGAAGTATTTAATGAAAGTGAAGCTAATATGAGTGTTATTAGCTCAAGTCATTGTAGTGATGCATCTGTAGATGGTAATTCAAAATTTATTCAAATAATAAATATGTATATTTTGTAATTGAAAATAAATTTTTTATTGATAGTTGTCATCTTTGTGGGTTAAATTAGAAATGTAAAATATAGACAGAAGAAAGGACAATAGAACTGAAATCAGTAGTTAACATTTATGAGAACTTACCATGATATTTATAGTCAAACCACCGAGAGATCACAAGTTTTCTATACATCCAAATTACCGAGCTGGTGAGCTCCATACTTTTGAGATCTAATTTATCCCTCTAAGTAGCTGTAGGTGGCATCTATCATCAACGTCTATAGCCAAATTTTAGCTATTATACTAATGTAACTCCCTATCACTACCACAAGCATGCTTAAAGGTAATAAGTACTATTGTAATGTCAAAATTATGATGATTAAAAAAAAAAAAAAGAGAGCCTCACGGACTATTTTAATTACTACCAACTTGCATTCTCTCAGTAGTTTGCCTTTAGGTTAATGTTTTACCAATGCCTTGTTTTATAAAACATAAAAATTGTTTTTTAAATAATAAATGAGTACATAAATAAATAATTCATATAAATAATATTTTAAATCACCTAAAAATGCCAATTGTAAATGTATGATAATTGCTATTAAATTACATAATTATTGTTTTTATCATAATATATTTATGTTTTTAAGTGAACATAATGGAAAGTATGGTCTGCATGAGAGTGAAGTACCTTTGATTATTAGGTAAATAATCAATGACTGTGTGACATTTCCATTTTTTTTTTTTTTTTTTTTTGTTTCTATGGTAGCTGAACATCTGTTTTTAGGTAAACATCAACTAGGCCATTGGTATTTTTGCTAACTATTTTTTCATAATTTTATTGTTGGGTAGGTATGTTTTATTTTTGTTATGTGGCATAAATATTACTCAGATTTCAGCTAAGGCACAAGTGGGTAATCCCCTTCTAAATTGATAAAATGACAAATAACATTACTTTTAGTTTTGAACTATCAAATAATGAATCTTGTTATAATAATAATAATATAAGAATGAATAATTACTAGTGTAGTATAGTAGTGAGCCAATGTTTAGTGCAAGCCTAGGTTAGGTTAGGTATTCAAGAAAAATCATAGGCTAAAAATAACTGACATTTTTTTCTATTTCTGTTTCCCCAGAGCTGATTTTTATTTCCAGTATGCCCTTGGGTTTTAGATATTACAAAAGATTTGAATGAAATTCTATTTTTATTCAATTTAGTTAATTGTCTATGTAATTGTTAACAAAATACAAAATTTGTTTTGTAAGGCCATTAAATTATTTATTTTCTAGAGTACAGCTTATAATTATGCTTAAAATAAAACAATTTATTTTGAAATCATAAATATGCATTATTAAACAAAGTATCTATTTGCTGTTGCTTGATATTTATTTTAGTAAAAGAATAAACTGTTTTGAAAATATTTTGTGTATATATATTGTAACTTAGCAACCATGTGTAAACATATACTACACTTAAATATAAATGTACCGATTTATGGTATTGAAAATTATTTTTTCCAGACCTTGAAAGTAACACTAGTCACTCACGATCTATCCATAAATCGAAAAAAAGATCACCACTACATACCAATCCAACTTTTGAACGCTTACGTAATGTAAATCAAAATTTTCTTCCAGAGTTCCATAAAGATGGTAAAAATTGAAATTAACAAAACTTATATAAATAATTTATATTATGGTGTTTATAGGTTCATATCCGTCTCCAATACCGCAATACAACCCTCAACTTAAAAATGATAAACCGAACACTGCTATTGATGCTGCACAAAGTATTAGCAAACAGTATGTTTATGAAGGTAATGTAGTTTAAAAAATTACCAAGTGTGTTTCTTAAATTAATTTCCATATATTAATGGTTAGAAGGCAAATTTCCATAAGCGCCAATTTTTAAATTATTCAGAAAAGCTAAAAAAAATAATTTCTTACAATATTATTCTAATCAATACCATAGAACTTCATTTTACACGCTTTTTGTAGTATTATGATTTAATCTTTGCTATTATTTTTATCTTTATGCAACAAGATTGTTTTTAATTATGGTATATTTATTTAATTTTAAGGAATTTAAAATATTGTTGGCGTTTACACCTACCTTAGTTTTGTAAATGATGCTTATGCTCCAAGTATGCATTTATACTTTATTTATGTTTAACAAAACAATAAAAAATTTTATATTATGATTTACATTATAAAATAATGATATTGTTATCATTTTTAGTGTAATCAAAGAATAAAATGAAAATAATTAATATTAATGTAAGCACCAAATATTTAGCTTTAATTCATTTTAAAGTTGGGGCTTAGTTATAAAATTGTCACTTATTTACATCACTTAAAAAATTCTTAATATAATTCCATTTCACAGCGAGCACCAAATTTTGGTACATTATAGCTTCTAAACATAAAATTGTTTGAGGGCCCTCTACAAACATTTACAAAACAAATTTAAGTGCTACTATATTTTGAGGTCTAAATAGCCCATGTTAATTCTACCTACAGTTTTTGGGATACATTTTTATTATAGTGAAAAAGTGGAAATCTGTGACTCATTAACATTCAATCTGCGGCTCTTTAAAATATACATCAATGTCAAGATTTTTTGATATACAATATAATTATTTATATAGAGAAGATTAAAAACTTGAAAAACAAAACAGTTATTTTCATAAATAAGACTCATTGAACATTAATATTGTGTAATTTTTTTTAAAAGACTATCCTACAAAAAGTAGCTAACCACTATTATTTAATGATTTTATTTATACTTATATTTTTCAGGAATATCAAATGAAGTTAATTATGAAACTTTGCAAGCACTGTATGAGTTAAGGCGAAACGAAGTAATAAGATTAGAAAAAGAACTATTAGAATGTAAAATGCATTCAGAAGCAGAACTTGATGATCTACGCAAAAAAATGCTGATTAATGATTCTGAATATCAAAGGACAATAATGGAGTATCAGTGCCAGTGTGGTAATATCATTTAATCAAAAAAAAAAAAAAAAAAATAGTTAATATGATAACTTTTATAAAGTTAATACAAATAATTAAAATTATGTTTATTTTATATACATTATTTACTTATATGGTTTGAAGTATCAGTGTAGTTAATTATTATTATTTATATTTTAACTGATTTCCATAAAATGCTATTTAAATTGATAATTTTAATTACTGATTATTGAAAAAACACAGATTTATTAAACCAATACATTCCTTGCAATCACTCAGAATCTAAAAAATTAATTTTTGCAAACCCAACATTTCATTTTCTACAGACTTATCCACAGCTAATTTGTTAATTTTTAAACTGATGATCTTCTTTTTCTCTTTTATTTCATAACAATACAAATATATAGAATAGAATTTTGTTATTAAATTAAAATAGTAGTGAAACTATTACTGTCTGAGGCCTTCTCTTAACCAATGTCTTACTTAAATATAAAATACATTTGCCATCCTCTATACTGCCAGCTTTTTAATTTTATGAACTTAGTAAGTTTATTGTTTTAAAATAATACCATTTTATTTTGTTTTAGAGAATTTCAAAGATAGGATTAAACATTTAGAATCAGATAATTTAGTTTTGAAAAAAAAACTAGAAATAACAGAAGAAGCAAACACTAAGGCAAATAGATTTAAAATATTTAAATAATTTCCATATTTGTATAGCCTTAATTAAAAATTGAATATTATTTTTAGCTTTCTAAAGAGCAAGAAAATACTCGTATTAATATGAATATCCTTGAAGAACAACTTAATAATCTGTTACGTAGTAATGGTTCAAAGCAATATGATGCAAGTGTGGACTTACTTGTAAATGATTTGAAGAAAAAATATAACCAAGAAATAGCTTATTTACAGGACCAATATAAAATCACTTTGGACCAAATAAAAGCCAAAGTATGTTGTGTAAATGTTTTCTTGATTGAAACTATACTATATAATATTTTTAATAGGATGATCAATTAAAAAAACTACAACAAGAATTACATGATGCAAATAAGATTAAACTGTCCAATTCCAAAAATGATAATGTTGATGTTTTAAGTTTAAACAATCGGCTTATTGAATGTTCCAAAGAAAACCAATTCTTAAATGATACATTGCAAAAGTTGAAAGTAAAAAATTTGTATTTTAATAATTCAATTGTTACTAATATCGTTTTTTTTTTTTTTTTTTTTTTTGTTAGGCTGAAAATGAACTATTACATACTCATATAAGTGCTTCCCGTGACAGCAATGACATCCATTATACAAACAATGCAAGTAAATTAGAGGATAAATATAAGAATAGTTTAGAACTGTTACAAAAACAAAGAGATGATGTTAAAAAATTAACAGAAATTCTAAACGCCAAAGATAGGAGTATTGCTGAAATGGAAAAAAAAGAAAAAACATACAAACATTGTATGCATAAAATACAGGTACAATTAACATTTACAATTATTAAGGTTTATTTTGAATAAAATTATTTAGATTGGATTAAATTTATTAACACATTTTAGGAAGAATTAGAAAAATATTCTCATGCCAAAAGTCATACTAGTGAAAATTCTAATCACAATTGTGAAACACTCAGAAATGCTTTAGAAATGCAACTTGAAGATACTATGTGCAAACTGATTCGAACTGAAGAAGATATGTCCACACATCCAATTGAAATAGTTGAAAAAGACAAGTTGACAAATAAGAATTCAATTGAAGAATATATGTACTATCATCAATCATCATTAGAAAAGGTTGTGAAACAAAAAGATGAAGAAATGGAAAAACTCAAGTATGACCTTAAATATTCAAAAAAAATGGATTTCATTTGTTATTTTATAAATTTATATGAACTTAATCACATCATATTTTATAAGCAATAAAGAAACTACCCAAAATTTTGCTGTGAAATGCTAAATATCAAATAATAGATACATAATTTCTTTATTAGTAGATTAGTCCATTGTATAGGAGCTGTGTTAAACATTATTTAAAATATGGATTAGTGATCTGTGAATTTGGTAAAATATTACTAACTTACCTCAGAGACATATTTACCAACCAGAGCTGTTGCCCCGGAGAGCTAGAAAATTTTGAATAAATTTGTAATTTTTTAAAATAAATTAATTTGAATTTTTGTATAATTATTTTATAATATATCATTTTTATTTTTATTTAGTAATATAATTAAAGATTTCTAATTGAAATAATAATTAATTAATTTAGATTCTGATCGAAGTAAAGAATGTATTGGTTTTACAAACGTGTTTTTTTTTTTTTTTTTAATGGAGACACTTTTTAGGGTAGAATTGCTGGTCTAAAAGTTTTATACAGTAACTTTTTACATTGGAAATTGTTTCTTTTTGTTACTTCTGAGAGGTAATTTTTCTAAATTCTAAATAGTTTTTTTCAAACGCAAGGAAAACTACTGAAATATTAATAAAAAAAAAACAATAAAATGTGTCCTAACCTGAAGTTTCATAAAACTTATTAAGTTTTTTAACATAACTTCAAAAATAATAGAAGTAGAAACACATAAATTGCACCAATTATTAAAAATAATCACGTGCTTACTTCATAAAAAATTCAAAATTATTTAATTTATCTAACCGATAAAGAAATTAAACCCCACAAACCCCAGTAATTTTAGCGTACATTTAGTTTGGTTTATAATGATTTATTAATGAATTTAAATTTATTAGAAACCGAATGGAAGAACATGTGAAAGAAATAGATGAACTTAAACAGCTTTATGTTAAAGTATGTTCAGAAAAAGAGCAAAGTTTAAATGAAAAAGAAAAATTAGAAAAACGGTTTGATGAATTATCTGCTCAATTTGAAAAACTTAATAAACAATATGACACTGTAGTAAAAGGTAGGTATTTACATTTGTGACTTATGAATTGAAATATAACATAATTAATAATTGCTGTACATTTTAAATTACTTAGAGAAAGAAGAATTAGCTATCACTTTAATTAGTATGAGAAAAGAAATGACTGCTAATCAAGATATTTCACATAAAGAACTGGTATGCTTTTAAATTATTAATTGCATTAAATGAAATATGAAAAATAATGTATTAAATATGATGCTAGAATTAATTTTCTAGCAATTTGTGATATTCATTGTGACAAACTCTTATATGCTTTTATTTTGTACTTGCTGATTTGTCAAAGCTTCACTATTGCTAGATATAAGATAAGCAACTTTATATTCCTCTTAAGAATATTGTTAATATTGTCGAGGACTATAACATCATTGTAATTTGTATATAAATCTAAATAATGGCTAGATAGATTGTCCAGTCATGTGTATGGACATATAGCTACTTTCCTGCACCACACGTTTTAGTTTTATGAGGTGAAAAAAGTTGCAAAATTTATAATTGTTTTTTAATATTATTACCCCAGCCTAAATTCATTCAAAGTTTCTCCTTAATCTTTAAATAGCAGAATATTGTCTCTTGCTAGTTATTTTATTTCAAGTTTGAAAAAAAGATTTTTATTTTAAAAATTATGATAATAGTCCTTATTTAAGAGACTTCTTACTTTTGATACTATATTTTTTTGAGTTATTTGTTGTTTCTTTTGTACATGTACAATAAACAATTATCATTTACTTGATATTAGTTTAATGTGCAACCTATCAGTTATTATTGATATACTTTCGTATTGTGTATATCAGTATTGTATGTACTATGTTATAATTGTTATAAATATATTTATTGCTATTTATTGATATTAAATTATTAGTGATAAAATGGTTTATTAAAACAAATAGAGAGTTGATTTTAATTTAAATGTGCTCATAAAAGGAACGTTAACAGCATGAACTTGTGAAGTAAAATTCCTTTTTTAAATATGTTTCAACAATTAATGCTATACATTTTACCAATATTAAAACAAAGTCAAACTTTTTAGGGGAAGTATGTAATACACTAAAAAAATACAGCAACATTGTACACAAATCTTAGGTGAAAAACATATGAAATATTGTACCTCAAAATGTACATCATTTCTATACTCTTTAAGTACCAGACATCATTGTGTTATACACTATAACCTATAACAGTATAATGAATTGGTAAATTGGTAGATTGCACTTTGACCTTTGTTAGACCAGTATTATTTATTATTTTTATTTGCTAAATGGCCTCGTTTTTCAAAATCTGAAATTACCTACACATGTCAAAAATATTATTTTAGAACAAGTTAATATTTAGATCAAGTTAACCACATAAAATCAAAAATTTGTTATAAAGTCCAAAACAATAGCCACCATAATATATATATACGCACACACACACACATAGTAAAACCTGTCTTAACCTTAATAAGATGGAATCCTGTCCTTTGTGGAAATTTATTTAGGTCCTGACAAATTTTTTCCTCATACATTTTCTTTAGTTCTATGGAAACCTATATACAATGAAAATTGTATTGGTTCCATATGATTCCACTTAAGACAGGTTTATTATAATGTATTTATATACACATTTTATTATTAATGATCATACAAAACTTTTTTTATTTACAAAGTTAGAAAAGGAAAATGAAGAATTGAAAAATGATATAAAGATGCATAAACGTCAAAAAGAAATGATTGCTCAGCTAAAAGTTGATTTGTTTCAAACAACAGAAAGAGTATTATCAACGGAACAGCGATTAAAATCTGAATATGATTCTAAGATAGCTACTTATGTAGATCAATTAGACAAATTAAAAAAACAGTATGATGAAAAGGTAAATGTTAAAATATTATAAGGCAATAAAAAACTTATATTTTATGTACATGTGAAAATTTTAGGTTGATGAATTAAACCAAGCGAAAGATAAAATTCTGATGTTAACTAATTCGGATTTACAAACTTCTACAAAATTGATAGATGATGAAAAAATGTTGCGGTTAAAGTTATCTGATTATGAAAATTCATTGGCTAATATAGAAAGAAAACATAAACTTTCTATAAATGAATTGACATATAAGTATAAAAATGAATTGCATGAGTTAGAGATAATTTATAACAAAAAATTAAGTATGTTTAATGATTAATACCATTATTTAATATTAAATCCATTATTATTATTATTATTTTGCCTTTGCTTTGTCATTAAGATGAGGAAAAAATTACATGTGCCAAAATGATTGAAGAACTTAAGAGCAAGCATAGAATTGAAATAGAAACATTGAACACTGTAGCCAAACAGAATGCAGCAGATTATGCAAGCCAGGAATTGATACAAATAGTTGCTGACCATAAAAAACAGTTTGAAAAAGCCAAAGAGCTGTTAACATCAAAAAATAACACTGTAATTATTTATTTATTTTGTATAATTATATAATTTATCATTATTATGATTTTTCCTATTAGTTAAATTTAATATTTTGCTGATTAATGTCATGGTCAACTACATTCATGCACATTATACCTATGGATTAGAATGGTTGACTAACCATATACAGGGTGATTTTTTAAGCGCGCTCACCTCCATTTTTCGCTGTAAAAATTAAAAAATTTCGAAATGTTCGCATCACTATAAAAGCCATATTTTCCATAACTCATTTTTTCAATATCACCTTAAGGGTCTCCTGTGGAAATACAAACTTTTGTTTTTCAAATGGCAACCCCTTATTTTAGCTGTTGAATTTTATTCAGGTTTTATTTGAAGAGTAGTTTTTGAAATATTTGAGTGTAAATATTAAGAAAATATATTAAATTTTATATTTATTATTATATAAATTCAAAATTATTTATCAATTATATAATATATTATATCTATATTAATTTAAAATACATTAAGGAAAATATATTTTTCTTAATATTTACATTTGAATATTTCAAAAACTACTCTTCAAATTTTATTTACAATACATCAAAATTCATAGAAAAATAACCTGAATAAAATTCCGCAGATCGAATAGAGTGTTGCCATTTGAAAAACAAAAATTTTTTTCTCCACAGGATATCCTTAACGTGACTTAGAAAAATAAGAGTTATGGAAAACATGGATTTTATAGTGACTTGAATATTTAGAAAAAAATCCTTATTTTTGCATTTTTATAGAAAAAGTGGGGGTGAGCATACTTAAAAAATCACCATAGGTTGATTATACTTATAAAATATAAAAATTTTTATCAATGAAACAACATTAGAAATTTCATTTCTTATTAGTGTTTTAGTTAGTTTATAGATATTTTCAATAATATTAGTTTTTTGGGTTTTATATTTTGATTTTAAAGTTTTTAATAAAACTCATCAAAGTGTTAAATGTATAGAACATTTTTATTTTTTAAGTATAAACTCTTTTAGTCAGCATACTTCAGTTTAAACTGGATGCAATTAAACCATATATATATATATATATAGTTAAATCTGTCAGTTGAGTGTAAGTTGAATACAGCTGACCTATGAAAATGTAATGTATACAGTAGTGAATTCTTTTTAATTATACCATTTATATTTTGTTGTCATTGTTAGCTATAATAAAACATTTTTTTTTTTTTTTTTTGCTGTGAGGTAGATAAAAGAACTTGAAATGAAATTAGAAAATACTAAAATGGAGATTTCAATCAAAAATAGTAAACTTGAACAACTTATAGAACTACAAGCAAATCTGCCAAATTTAGACAAGCTTAAAGAACAAATCGAAGAAGAGAGGTCTAAATTTGCCCACATAATGACTAATTGGGCTCAAGAAGTGAGTTAACTAATCAATTAATGCTAAGAACTAAAACCTTATTTTATTTCTTTGCAAAAACATATTACATTTTTGTTTTTTATTTTTAATTACTGACTTATAGAGTCCGAATTTATATTCTGTTAAAACATTTGAAATATTATATTTATATGCTACAAAACTTTATGAAATATTCCTAAAATATCCTCAATATTCCCAAAGTATTTTTATTATTCTCAAAATATTCTCGTAAAAAAAAATAAAAATTTGTTTATGACGAACAATAATTTATCACATCATAATAATTGAATCTATTATTTGTATATTTAATACTAGCTGCACCCGTGCACTTCATTGCTTAAAAAACCAGTATATCAAAATGACTTCAGCTTGTATAAACAGAAAAAACTCTACAATTTTATTTATTTAGATCATCATGTTTATCATGCTTACCAAAGTACTTAACTGGGCCATCTAAGTCCCATCAAAGTTGACCAAGCCATTTCGAAGATTATTTCGTACAGAGTAATGAACTCTTGATATATATTAATATAATATTTCATTATCTGTGTTATATAGGATATATGCTAAATATTAAAAAATCTGACTAAAATATAATGATTTTCGTTTTTACCCCATTTACTTTCTTAGGGGTTGAATTTCACAAAATCCGTTATTAATGCACGTCTCCTACTCATATTACGTATACTTGCCAAATTTCAGCTATCACATGTCAAGTTTTCGAAATTTTTTGTATAAAATAAAATACTTTTCTCTTCTGTAATATATATATACATATTGATAGATTGGTGTGTCCTGATTATAATTTTATTTAAATTTATTTGAACAAAAATTTATCGAAACATATTATTTATTAAAGGCAATTAAAAATTGAAACTAGTGGAAAAACATTCTGAATTCTCTAATATTTCTTTAATATAATCTAATATAAGAGAAATATCCTTGAATATGTACCATAAGATAAAATATTCCCTAAAGTCAAAATATGCATGAAGATGCAAAAAAAACTTTTTTGATAAGATTCTGCACGGTATGAAACGCAAACACTTTTTACTCCCACCAAACAACATAATATGTTGAAAAAATATGTTTTGCATAAAAATCCGGATTTTACTTATGTATATTTAAATCAACTTTGATAAAATTTAAATTATTGTTTATTTTTATTTATTTTGATTAGATTCAACAAATAAAAGATAAGCTATCTACATCATTGGCTGAAAAGGAAAAATTACAGACAAAATATGCAAAACTAAAACATGCTGCACTAAATTATAAGCATGTCAACCAAAAGCAGCAATTTATTTTCAATGATCTTTTGATAGATTTTACTAAATTCCTTGATGAAGTCAAGACTAAAACTGATCTGATATTTTCACACAAAGAAAATTCAACCATTCAACAGGCACTTAATGAATTTGAAAATGAATGCAAACAAAAACGTTTAGCGTTTAATAATGTTGAATAAATTAAATTAAATTAAGTTATATAATGTAAAGTTTTGGCACTAGTTAAATGTTTAGTAGTGAAATAATGATTGTTTTTCCTTAGAAATATGATTTTTTTGTACCTAACCTATTTGTTGATTTTTTTTATTTTTTTATTTCTAATTGTATACAAATATTTTTTTATCAAACATTGATGATATATTTTATAAAAATAAAATATTCCATCTTTATAAATTATACAAATCTTATATACTATTATTTGGATTCTGACCAAAGTGTGGACTACAGTGAATAACAACTTCAATACTTCAAGTGTGTAATTCAATTATTTTCTATATTGTATCTAAAAAAAAATCAAAGTTAGGGTATTTGTCGCATTATGATATTGCTCTAGATAGAGTTTTTAGAAAAGCTAATATTATTAGAAGAAATAATAGTCGTGGAATATCTGGAAGATGGTGTGGGGCGTTAAATTGTTTGTGTTCTAGGGAATAAGAAGAATAAAATATATGGTAATGAATGAGATTATGAATAAACGATATACACACTGTTTTACGTGTATGCTCATAGTTGTATGATTCTAACAAGAAACGTAATAAGAAAACTGTATTTAAAGAAACAATTTTGAACTCTTTTGATTGATTTACTTTTTAGGTTAGTGTATGACAAAATGTATCCAAATTATTGAATCGTACTCTAAAATGAATCTAACTAAAGTAAAATAAAGAGCTTTAACAGATCTAGAGTCTGAATTCAAACAATTGATGTTTAACAAAACCTAATGTTTTTAAAGGTTTTTTTGTAATATGATCATGAAAACTTTATGAAAATATTATCCCCAGATTTTTAACAAAAGAAACAGTCGCAGATGTTGTTATTAATGGGATGTTACATTTTATTGAGTTGCATATTTTATAAAAGCTCATTGAGTGGCATTTAGATGTATTTAAATGTATTCCCCAATGTTCACACCATTTAACTAAAAGGTAAAGTTTATTTTGTTGTCGACACAATCATTGATGGAGGATACACAGAGAATAAGATTTACTTTTTTTTAAAACAGATAAGAGGTCATTATTTAAATTAAAAATAAAGGGGCAACAAATTATTACTTTGAAGAGTGCCAGATGGAACAGTATGTATACAAGTGTACTTATGGTTTTGAACAATATTAAATTGTTGGAAATTATTTGAATAAGAATTAAGAGTATAGCCATGATAAAATGGGGTCACCAATGTTATTTTAGTCAATGCGATTGAAAGCCTTTTCAAAATCAGTATAAATGACATCTACCTGACAATTATTTTTAAAATCATTATGAGTAGGTAAAATTAGTAAATGCTAAATTGCAAGTTTATATTAAAATTCCTAATGTTCCCGTGCAATGTTCATGTTGCCTATGATTAAGAACATTGCTTAATGACAGCACAATAATATTTAAATTAAATTCCCAATGAATTTACTGAGTTGCTTCAAGTTTGAAATAGGTCAGTAGTTTTTAACATAATTTATGTGACCTTTTTTAAATATTGCAATAATAGACTTCAGTTTCCAAATGATGGGTTAAACGCCTTTCGCTAAAGGACACAAGTGCCCTTTAAGGAGGGGCATTTGCCCTCTTCTGGAAAATATATTTTTTTGTCAAAAATCGTCAACATTTAGAATTTTAATTTACACAATAATTTTATGATTAAACATTTTAAATTTAAAGTCCATTTATTATAAGAATCTTTGTCTACTAATGTATAATGTTAAGAATGACATTGAAGTTCCAAGTCATAGTTATTCTACTCGACTTAAATCCAAGTCTAATAATAATATTATTATTCCTAAAATGAAAACAGTTTTCGGACAACAATGTCATATGTATAAGTTTATCCAAAATTGCAATAAGCATGATCTAAATGTTAATAACTTCAAAAATATCTGTTTGTATAAAAAGTATATTAATACCTTATTTTAACAAGTTAATCAATTATTACATTTTAAGCTTATTTGTCAAATCAAATTCTCTGTTTATATAAATTAGTATAGTTAATTATGTACCTATAGTTATAACCTTTATACCTTATAGAACTCTCTCCTCTTGCACAGCCATTGGATTTTGAGGAGATTCATCTCTTTTAAATTTCTATAAGTTTACCATTTTGTAATGTTTTGTAATGTTTATTGTTTGATGAATAAATTATTATTATTATTATAATAACATTAGGTAATTCATATAAAGTCTTAGTATAATATGTAATAAATATTAAATACTTAATCTAGAAATAGATTTGAACGTTTTAGATACTGAGTGTAGCAAAAAAGCTAATTGTTTAATAATGATGTTTGTTTATATTTTTATTTTAGATTCTGAACAAAGTGAAGAAGCTAGTG
>JAIPRM010003881.1:0-24604 GCA_025469315.1 Stegophylla sp. TES_Ste_2020 | reverse complement strand
TACAATCTAGAGGCGAATCGGGTTTCAAAAAGTTATTGATCGAAACTTTTGGACAAGTATTTCTATACAAAAAGTTGTACACAGAAAAAAAAAAAAAAATAAACATCATTGTAAAAACACTAGCTTCTTCACTTCGTTCAGAATCTAAAACATATTAGTCATCCAATTAACATGATTAATAATAATATTCCTCTGTTAAAGTATTACTCTGTTTACTCATACTTATAATAATTCGTCGAGCTACTATTTGACTATATTATATACATATTTGAATTGTCATAATACGTTCATTAGAATAAGTAAATCATAGTTCAGACACGTAACATTGTATGCTTTGCAAGTTAAAAATGATTTTTATAATATTCTTCTTGACCTTTAATTGTCATAAGTTCAATCTTCAATTATTGTCACTGAGATAAAATATTTTTTCGTTTATGTAATAATTGTACCATTAATCATTTAATTTACTATATTACCTACCTATATTATACTTACGTGATATTTTAAATTATACTAAAAAATACGGAATATTATCAATTATCACGCGTTCGAGAAAAAAACGTTTTTAATTAAACTTTTATATTTATTTAATTAATTAAATTGAAAAAGTTAACATGTTTAATATTTATTAAACCACGAATTCATAAAAGTAGGTTTATACCTATGGACGTCCATAAGCATTATTTGAGTTTTAGAGTAAAACAAAGCTCGAATAATTTCAAGTCCTGTTCATTTAAATTAAGTTTTCCTATTATATCACGTCCAGTGAACCTAGATCAAAATTATAGAATAAAAATTAATTTATTGAACCTTCTGAATAAAAATAAATTTATGACCGAACTTTTTCGAAACTATACATTTGTACGAGTAATCCAATTTAAGAATAAAACGGCTTAAAACTTTGGATGACCGCCTAAAGTTGAAAGAAAATAATTAAAATCAGCCAGAGAATAATTTATGAAAGATTTAAAATGATTCCAGGCAACAAACTAAAAATATAGTTTGTATACAAATAAAATATAAATAACAACGAAGATAAATTTTTATGGAAACTATAATCAACAAATTTTATTAGTGATTACTGCTAGAATCGTCTATATATTTAATAATTTGATCCGTTCTGATAAAGTTTAGTTCGCATCGAGATAAATATTATATCGATAGACAAGACGCCAACAAAAAAAAAAATAATAATAATAATTTTAATAGTGCATGCTATAAATTCGTTATATCGGATAAAAACTTTTGACAATATTGATAATAATATGCGTTTTCCGTGTCACAAATATTTTATTGCGCGAGATAGCGCATTCACGTTTGACGACGAGTAATTAATCAAATGATCGATATTTATTATGGAGGTTATAGTTATTATTAACGCATTTGAAATTGATTGAACGTCATCGGCGAAACCTATACAGCAATGTGTAGGGAGGATGAAATGTACACTGAACACTGTCAAAACGTCGATCACAGAGACCTTTAGAAATTGGGGTTAAATAAAACGTATCCCAACAAAATAATTATGAGACAATATTATGTTGTTATTGTTATTATTACGTATATTGTTTAAGTGTTCCGTCGATTTCGAACGAGTTGTTTTTCAGTATTCAGGCGCATTGATTGTGCAACTATTGTAACAACATACAAAATCATAATAATTGTAATACGTATATCTGAATAATAGTTGGTCACATTTCTATTGTGACGAGAGAGCATTATACATTTTTATAACGACTTTAAATTTAAATGAAATTTCCTTAAAAAACAGATAACACGAAACTTGTACCGAAACCATCCGTTGAACACTTGTAAACAGGCCCGTAACTACGGGGGTGGGGCAAGAGAGAGCGTGCCCTCCCTAAACCCAATCTTTGCCCCCTCTAAGAATACAAAAAATATTAAAAAGGCTTTTAGGTAGGTTTTATGTCTTTTTAGCGGTTCTCAGTCTTTTTGAAACCGCGACCCCCAAATGTTCACAATTTGATTATCTAAATAAACTCAAATTAAAGTTTTATTTTTAATACTTAGTATTATTCGTTTCGTATTTTTAAAATAAATGTATTAATTTAACCCCTAAAATTTGTTTGTCCCACCTGAAAATTTGGTCTGGCTACGGACCTGCTTGTAAATGCAACTCTGCAAATGCAGAGAATAATATTTTATTATCAATGGTCATAGTTGTGATTCTCACAACATGATAAGTTTTCTATTATTGTTCGTCTTTTTAATTATATCAATGCCACACGGATTCAATTCTTTGTCACATCACGCCAACCGGTAAAGTATTCAAATACTATTTTTACTGCTCCCTAGAGTTACACCCAAACACGTATATTTTGTCTTACGCTCCAGTCTAATTTTATAAGACATAGTGGTCATTATCACTTATAATTATTTCAATGTAAAGGGTTGAATTATTCGCAGAAAAGGCAGCTGCCCACTCTGCTCCTCACCTAATTACTATCTACACCTATAACCATGGTAACACGATTAATACTGTAACTATAGTAACACGATAGTCAATTAATATTTAGATAGAATTTGATGTCACGTTATTTTATTTCGTTTTGATTGTTGATTTAGTTGTTATAGAAAATTTGATAGCAACAAAGCGATTTGTTGCTACCGTTAGGTTATTATTTTAATAGCTACTATGACAAAATATAAAAATAGGAATTAAAATAAAACGAGAAATAACAATATTCACTATGTCACATATTTTAATGGTGATAATTTTTTTCTCATCATACGCATTCAACGAGATAAATATTATGTTATTGCCATAAAAACATATTAACAATAAATTCCTACATGATTCGCATATCTCATACCTATGTGGCTATGTCTCATAACGTCTCTAAGTTCTACTTAAAAATAAGTTTTATTAATGTTGCAGTATAGTTGAACTATTCGTTATATTGTCTGTTTAATTATATAAAATAAAATAAACTATAATAATGTTATGTAATAAATATTATAAAATGAGTTAATGCTTATTAGAACCGAATGATATTTAACTTTGTTCAGCAACGTTTTCATTTGACTCACTAATATTAATATAGTACAATAAATAAAACAATATGGCAACAACCTAAAATGGTTACAATTTTATAGTAAGAATGAAAATACGTTTTGCCGTCAATAACAATACAATACGAATAATGTAAAATTAAATATAATGAGACAAAACGACAAGTTGTTATAAAGTATGGTTAGTCATTGGTCAATTTAAAAAAATAATACACCATTATTAAGAATAACAAAAACAGAGTGACAATTAACTGCTAAACTAATTTTGACCAATTGAACACAATAAAAAAAATTACACGCTCGAAATTATAAATTCGAGTTTTATACTTTTAATTTTCGCGTTGACGTGAAAATATGTGATGTTTTATTTACAAAACACATAGTTCATCATAATATTTCATGACCCGGTTCTCTTCAGCCAAGTTTACTCATTATCTTAATAATTTTAATTAGACATCACCTTTGACGATAATTTTATAGTATAACTGCGGTTATCAATGTAAAATGTAACCATAATATTATTATATAGTAGGTACGATTCGATCAATACAGTGACGTGGTCTACAAAGTATTATTATTTATTATTTTACCGAAAGATATGACGTGGTGTACTACGTCAATAATAGTGCGTTTGTGAATTGTATTATTATACTATATTATAATATATAAAATACATAATTTATAATCATTTTTTAGATAACATATCATTCGTAACAATTCGTTTTGACCCGTTCGACTATTGAAAAAATACACCGTAAAGTAAAAAAAATATTATTTAAATATTTCATTAGACATACGTATGTTGTGATTGAACATGTTAGACTCTTAAACATTTTATGACCACAACAAAACAAATTCTTAAAATGAATATATATTTTATTCGTACAACGCCAAACCAACGTTTTTAATAAATCACAAAAAAAAAAAAAAATAAAAAAAAAAAAGTTCTAGTAATGAAACTTAAACAATTAAAAATGTCTTAAAGTCACGTCCTATCTAACCGGCATTTGAGCATGATTTTGACTTGGTAACGATAACGGTGTGCTTTAGTATTGATGAAAATTTTAAAGAAATTTTAAAAATGACACATTCTAAACACGGATCCCTCCTTTCGTTATTTAATTACATATAATTTACTTATATAGAATAAAATTATATACTCTCATCAATAACCGACTCTCTATATTTCGGTTTCAGATTCATATTAGTCGTTATGAAATAAAGTGAAGACTTATTCAGAGCGAAGGTCTATCGTTTTTTTTATAATTTAATTGCTTGTTAAAACAATGTATATAAAAATCGAATCAATCAACGAATACGATACCTGCTATTTTATAATAGCACAATAATACTATTGTATTCCCAATCAAAGTATAAACAACAAAATATATTAAAATAGATAAATTTAAATAATAACACTGTAAAATTTAAATAATTTATTTAAATAAGAATTTTAAAACAAAACATAAATAATCAAACAGATTTTTGAAACATTTTCGTTAAAGTAACACGTGAGATCCTTAGATCACATTTTGCCACCCCCAGCGAAAAGGCAGTAACTATAATTTTAACATTTTTTCTGCAAAACATAAAAACTGACTAAGTAATGTCAATACAAAAACTTATACAGTTTTGCATGACTACTATAAATAATATCAAAAACAGGATAAGAATTTATTATTTATTGGCTCTTTTGAAAAATTGTAAAAATTCAATTACTGTTTTTTTTCATTAGGAGTGGAGATTTTAATAGGTTAAATGGCGAAGAGAAAAGGTGCCACTGCGATTTTGGTTGCAATTGTCTAATGATCGATCCCCGGTAAGCTGATCTGTACACTTAAAATACCTATAAATAAAATGCGTATAGCGAATTGAATTGTCGCGATCATAACAAAAGTTATATACTCAGCACGTACTTAGACTACTTAGTTGGATGAAATACGCTGTCCAGTTGAAATGGTTTCGTCCAACACCGAATCACAGTACAGTCCGATGAAAGAGCCGTCTTCAGTCATTCCTACGGATGAAATAGAACGAGACGAAAGTTATACAGAGCTGGAGAATACTTAGGTAAATTGATTAAAATTCTAATTGTATATTGAAAATACTCCTTTAATAATATTATAACAAAATCAATTATTGTCACTAATTTTAGTTTTCAACTCTGGGTTAATTTTCCTTTACGCAAGGAAAAAATTTAGAGAATTTCGAAAAATGACTTAATTCAATAGGACCAAATATATTAAATTTTAGTCTATTAAGGGAAGACTGAACAAAATTATTACAACCTAAAAATGTGTTATATTAAAAAAAAAAGTACTCGTCATCATTATGAAATAGGGTTGAAATTGTTTTTAAAAAACCAGTTAAAACTTTTCTTTCATTTACTACTACAGAGACCATAAGCTTATAAAAACTCATTTTGAAAATTAAAACTTTCAGCTGGAATTCAAGAATAATATTAGTTTGTGGATATTTTTCCTAAATTATCTATAGAGTACTCATATTTTCAATTAAGTAAGCTTTTTTAATCGAGTAACACTCTTAATGAAAAAAAAACTATTGTCATCGCTACTTAGGTAATAACGAAATTTTCAACCAAAAACCGTTTAATATTAATTATTTGGGTATTTTTTTAACCGGTTTATTAAAACGGTTATATTAATAAACCATTCTTAGAAACCAAAATCAAAACGCTTCGCTCAGAATCTAAAAACCTAAATCTTTAGTGTAAAAAAATATTTAATCTAACCAAATTATAGATGTACTTACCCATTTCATCTTCACTGTATTCTGGTGTTGAGTCCGTATCGCTTTCTGACCTTCTCACGTCACCGATTCTGTAATAAGTATACAACATGTGCATTGTAAATACATTTATTAGACCTTTCGGTTATAATTTTAACTTTTAACTGATGTGTACATACGGTTGAGAGTATTCGGGGAATTCCTGATCATCTCGATAATCACGGAATCCACGGGCTGTTTCTGATTCGTGTACAGCATATTTCCCTCTTTTGTTGTTTTTTACAATACAGACGGTAGTTAACATGATGATAAAAAACAACAAAGCTAGTAGCATTGCAATAAGCCATGCCGACGTGGCCATATATTCACTTTTTCTTATACTTGGATCTACGTTAACGAAAAATAAGTTGGTTTATTGTAGTATAGTATCTACTTATCATCAGACTTGAGTATAGTGAAACAAATAATTGGTGTAATGAGTAGGCAACATATCTTACGTATGAACATACTGTGTTGTGATTGTTGCATACCATCATTATTCAGTATTCGAAAAATAAAATCTATTGATAAATTTTAAATTATAAAAAAAAGTTTACCGACTTTCCTAACCAGTTTAAGTAAGGTTATCATCAAGAAATAGATAACTAAGCTAATTTTAAAATAATTTATAAAATAAATGAGGAACAATTAAATAAAAAATTCATTAGTTACGAATTTTAAGGAAAATATTTACTAAATTATGTTAAAATTATTAAAAAAAAAAAAAAAAAAATACAAAGTACATTTTAGATTCTGAACGAAGTGAAGAAGCTAGTATTTTTACAATGATGTTTTATTTATTTTCTGTGAACACTTTTTCATATAAAAATACTTGTCCAAAAGTTTCGACGAGAAACTTTTAGAAACAGGATTTGCCTCTAGTTGGTACTTTAAAGAGGTCATTTTTTTAATTTTTCTTCAATTTTTTTTCGGGAGAGAGCGGACTGCCAAAAATTTAACAAAAAAAACTCGGAAACCATCATTTTTTGATCCAAACTTGATTAAAATTTAAACGTAAATAGACAATAATATAAGAAACATTTTGACGCAAAAAAATTTAAAAAGTTTAAAAAAATAAATATTGGCCATTTTTTTAACACTTTTTTTCCTTTTCTTTATTTATTAGATAAAAAAAAAAAAGTAAAGTATAGACAAGAAAGCCTGAAATAGTTGATACCACAGATATTCTTCACTCTTCGGGTCAGATACTCTTAGAGGGTGTGTTGAAAATGACGACTATTATTGTTTTTTATATTATTAACTTCTTTCGTTCAGAATCGTTTTATTGAAGAAATGATTTATCATTTTTTTTTTTTAATTCTACACACCTACCAAGAGTATCTGATCCAAGGAGCGAAAAATATCCGTAGTGCGAAGTGTGTCCGGCTTTCTTGTTTATACTATACCTACTTTATTTTTTTGGCATCACTTTTTCTAGGAAGTTAAAATTTATCAAAAAAAGTAACTTATATTCAACTTCTAACTTTATGATTAATTACAACTTGCCAACTTTTCATATGAAATAACAAATTATGTGTGCAAATTATAATAATCAGTACCTACGTGTGAAGCGGTTATTCTGATTTTAATTTTATTTTAATCGCAACGTATGCGAAATATAATAACACGTTTCGTTGGTTTAAATACGTTTTTGTGCCATTACCAGCAGTGCTCGATGCTTCAATTCGAACGACGTCGGATTCTTTCGTGATATCGCCATCAACGACAACTACGATAAATTCGTACTCTTCTCCCGGCATCAAACCATTTACGTCCAGAACGTTCGTGTCGAGCACCGGTTTGGTTTCTATGTAAGCATCTTCTCCTTTGATCCTACAAGTAAATAATTCAATATAAATATCTAAATAATTAGCACTGCACAATTTTACTTGTATTTTACAAAGAAGTGCGATCCTGGGTTACCGTCGAGTTTTGGAGTCCACGAAATCCGAACTGTATCGAAGATGTTATTATTAACAACATGCTCGTATTTAAACTCCGGCTTATCTAGATCCGTTCCTTCGGGCAAACGGGGTTTGGTTCGCTGTTCGACGGAAATCCTACGAGGAGCATTAACAATAATTCATGATAACTGTGTTATTTCAATAACAAAAACTCGATGTCGAATTATTAATACGTACGGTTCACCGGCACCGACATTAGTGGTCGCTTTAACGTAGATTCGATAAGTCGTCTCTGGCGTCAACGAAGCCAGTTTAACCGTAGTCCGATTAGGGTCTGTAACAGTCATACGTCGAGTGTTTTCTGCGACTCCGTGCTGGGTCGTCGGTTCGTACGATATCTCGTAGCCCGTTAACACTCCGTTTGCTTGTTCCGGTTTTTCCCAACTTAACGAAATCGCAGACGAACCCCACTGTTTAGTCGCAACTCTTTTTACCGGACCTGGGACTAAAAACATTAATTTGTTAATTATTATTCCCCGTGTACAAATGGGTACCTACTCGAAGCACAAAGCTGAAAAGTACCTAGTTAAACAGATTTCTAATATTAATAATAACTTAGGTATTTCTGTTTTACAAATAATTTTTGTGAGGATGGTTAAGGGCAATTGAAAAAAAAAAAACTTGGATTTTTAATTTATTGCTCAAATTAATTTATATTTTAAATCAACTTTGGGCGTAACTAATTTATTTACTTTTTTAATAATATCTCAACTACTTTAAAAAAATGTGTTGACTTGCCCAGCTCTGCCAATACGCATATTATATGACGGAAGAGAATTGAAGAAATAATTTTTACCTCGTTTCTAATTACAAATATAAAACAAGAAAATTTTTCAAAAAAAAAGATCATTTTTAATTTGAAGATATTGATTTTAAATTTAAATAGCGTTTTAATTTGTCGTCTTTAGGTAATTCGTATAAAATAGTAAATTAGTTTTCTACATAAAGTCTTGAATCGCTCATATTTCTCATCTCATATCGGGTAAACCAAATGTTGTAATATGAATTACCTCCTTCAGGAGTGTCAAAATATATCACTCCACTGGTTGGTCCGTCATAACGATTGTTACACACACTTACTCGCGCGTAATACTTAGCGTTGTGTAACAAGTTTGTGATTTCCACAATTGTTTTGTTCGAATCAACTCGTTCTTCGATTGTGTGATTTTTTCCGTCCATTTCCGTCCAAAGTTGTATCTAGATTGCATATTACATTAGTTTTATAAGCATAAACTAAATTAACGCTATTAATATCGAACATCGTAAATGTACTCACTTTATAACCCGTAAAATTGCCTCTTATAGATTCAATTGAAACAGGTTCCCAACTCAATATTACATTTCTGCTTTCAGTGACATTTAAAACGGTAACGTTTTGAGGTGCCTCCATAGGAACTGTATAAAATATGTTTTAATTAATGTTTAAACTGGCAATAAAATCAGAAATCGAAACTGAACTAATTACCACATTTTTTTAAAGAAGTTTAAAAATAGTTTAATTTGAAAAAAAATAATAACTACCTAAACAGCTAATAGTTGATTTAAAATATAAATGAATTTAAGTGATTAATTTAAATTAAAAGCTTAAGTTATTTTTGTAAAATATGTACCTACACAATCAGTATTTTACACGTACAATCGGTAATTAATTTTTTAAAAATAACTTTAATTTGAACGAAATAACTAAAAAGTTAGAATATTTTTCGAAACAGAGTTTAGTTATTACAAGACAGAGCTCAGTTATTAACTACCTACTAAGTTATTTTTGAACATCATATTATTATTATTTTTTTTTTTAATCTAGTCCAGTTTAATAGTCATCAAAAAAAGTAACCTGTAACTTAACTTTCAACTTCTTTGCTAGTTATTTCCCACCTTAGTCAAAAATCGTTTCAAGTTACCGTCTTCGCCTGAATATCCGATGACTTCATTTTGATTTGCATTAGATTCGCCTTTTTCATTCAGCGCAATTACTTTTACTCTGTAACGTTGGTACGTCGATTCTCCAGTAACGACTAATTCGTTTTTGGTGGGATCTGTTATTTCTTCAGAATTCCAAATCTGGTCTGGTGCATCTCGCTTCCAATACACTCGATATCTGAAGTCGGGAGCGTTATATTCTGTTTTTGACATCGGCTAAACATTTATTTTTTATTAGTATTTGTAATAGACAATTTTGTTGAAATTTTATTTCAAATACAATTAGTCAAATGGTGGACATTAATTACCCTAAAATCCATCAAAAAAATTCTCTAAAAACAATTGAATTATGCCCAAAAATATGCTTAAATATGCCAACGAAAAAAAAAAACTTGAAAAAAACAAAATAAAAGTTACAAAGTACTTATTATACGAAACGAATTATATGTCGATGCCGTTGTCTCAAAGCATCCGTAAAAATAATTAATTTCCATCGAAATCCAGGCCTAACCATATTAAGATATATCACTCACTGTCCAACTAATAACCAGGTTAGACGGTTCAGAACCGGAAGCCACGACGTTATCCGGATTTTTGTAAGGTATATCGGCAAGCGTGGTGCAAACATTCGATCGCGGAGACGGGTCCGATTTTCCGATTTCGTTCGTCGCTACTATTCTAAACGTGTAATTTGTCCACGGCGTCATGGGTACGATATGAGTTCGTTGAGATGCAGGCAAATTGTCCGATGCGATCAACCAAACGTAGGAATCGTGACTGGTGTTGTACTCGACGGTGTAGTGTAAAATAGACTCGCGGTTGTTTCCTTTGGGTTGCCATTTTACGGCCGCATCTCTTTGGTTACAAGTGATTCCCAACAACTCGGGTGGCTTCGGTCTGTCCTGAAATCGTTTTAAAAAAGAAAATATTTAGTGTACACGGGATTCACAACAAAAATGAATAATAATCCATGGGAAAATAATCCTAAATATTAAAAAAAAAAAAAAAACGTACACAACAAAATTTATAATACAATATTCATCAAATGATTATTCTTTTCTGTTTTCAGTTAATTGTAAGGTATAAAACTGGTTAAGTAAACAGATACAAAACAGAAAAATTTCATTTTTGTGATAGTGTACCTAATTAACTTTGGTAAAATTGTCACAATCGTTTTATTGAAAAAATTATTTATCATTTTAAATTAAATATATCTCTTATTAACAGTGGAGACAACTATTTTAGCTCCACCAAAATGTTTATTCTACCTCCACCAATGATTGACGTATAACTATATTATATATACATCGATTTTTTATTTATTTTATTTTATTTTATATACCTATCTTATATAATAGGTTTTTATTTTAGAGTACTACCTTTGAACATTTGTTTGTTTTATTATCAAATGAATTAAAAACATAAGAAAACCTTATGGCATAGTAAAATTTAAAACGAGAAAATTTCTGGGACTAATATAACGAAATTTTCGGAAATTATTATTATTCCTATTTATAACGATGATTTTCGATAAATTAACAATACGACTGTATACCAGAACGGTAAGTGTGGCACTAGCGGTTGCATTGTCCAACACAGTGCTGGCCAAACATGTGTACGTCCCGGAATCCGACTCGGTCGTGTTGGTGATACCCATGGAAAATTCATTTATTTTCACGAAACGGGATTTGTCATCGAAACGCACGGGTTCGTCGTTTGCCAACCACTGGACGTCCAAATTCAAAAAACTGTCGACGGTCGCCGTGCAATTGAAAGTGGCCGTCGATCCGGCAACCACTTCGTAATCCTCTGGTCCGGCCGTGATTTCAGTGTGTTCTGTGTAGAAAAAAAAAATCAAAAATTTTTTCGATTGACAACACGCGATATTCTACGATAATTTATGCCTACTTCTGACGGTTAGTTTTCCGGACGCGTTGGTAGTTCCGTAAATATTGGTAGCGATACAAGTGTAATTTCCGTTGTCATTTAAATCGACGTTACTAAAATAAAAAAATTCCACGTGAGTAAATTTCAATTTATACCAGTAGCGGCTTTTTTGGAGGGGGGACATAGGGGCCATGGCTTTCCCCGAGATATTTTATACTTTTTTTTTGTTTTAATATTTTCATTAACGCCATTAAGTATATTATATTGTATAATATGATCGAAATTAATTCACAACTAATAACGAAATAATGAAAAGTAATAATTAGATAGGAACGTGTATTGAAACCACGGTTAATTGATATATTATAAATAACAATAAATTAAGATAGGTAATTTAAATTATTAATATAAATCTTATGATAATCAAAACTTCAAAAGTAAAATTCTGTAAAAATACTTTTACAGCACATTTTATTCACTTTAATAACGTTTCTCAGGAAATTGTTAAATCCGAAATATTAAAAGCTTGGGACCAAAATATAATAATAATATATTTTGTAGCAGGTCGCCAAATTTAAAATTTCATACGTAAATACAGGCTGTTAGTACCTTATTTGTAAATCACCGTCGTCTTGTATCTCATAACGTTTACCAGCAAATTCTTCGTCGTTTCTCGTCCATTTTATGCGCGGTTTTGGCATTCCGACGTGTTTGCATTTAAAGGTGACGTCACGCCCGTCCACGGTCTCGAGATCGCTAGGAGATTCGGTGATGTTAGGAGGCAAAGCTAAACACAATTCAAATAAACAAGCTATTCACAATAGTCATTAACAACGTGCAAAACACGATTTTATAATATTTATCAAATCAGCTCGGATTTATATTCTCCAAAAACATTTAAAAATATGACGATGCAGAAATATAACCAAGACATTTTCGGAAGACAGCAGTTTTTTTAATTAAATTTTTTTTTTTTTTTATGCATTTTCTTGCTTCTCAGTCGGATATTAATTTACTAGTTTAAGGGTACTACAAAATTTGAGTTATTCCAAAAATTTTTACGTGCAATAAAAAAGAAGCTAGTTAGAAACAAATAAGCTAGTTTTTATTTTTTTTTTTATGTGTACACGTTTTCGTATCGAAATACTTGTCCGAAAGTTTCGAACAACAAATTTTAAAATCCTATTTGCCTCTAGATCGTATTTTAAAATTTTATAATTTGGTAATATCTATGTGCATTATTTATTTAGACTAATATTTAAATATGTTATTTCTATTTTGCCTTAATTAAGTATTATTATTCTTATTTTTTGTAGATTTATACTAATTACTTAGAGACTATTTTCCTTAATATTTAAATTTAAATAATTCTAAAACTACTCGTTCGAATTTTGATTTAAATACATCAAATTTCACAGAAAAATAACCTTAATACAGTTTAATTTTAAATTGTCATTATTCTAGGATACTAAAATTGTTTATAATTGATGGAAATCTATATTTTTATTCCAAACTAATTTAGTGACAATAAAACATTTTTAATGTGTTTCCTTGACATTATTTATTTGCTCTATCGCTTATTTCCCTTAATTATGATTCGATAAATTAAGCGACGGGGTGGACTTAATTCATGGTTTACGTTGAAAATTTATAAAATTGATATTGGTCCGCAGCTTGAATGGAATTGGGGACCTCTGCGTTACATAATTATTATAATAATAACATGTTTTCACGCATAAATCCGGATTCAAATCAACAATAATAATTAGAACACACACCCAGTACTTTAACGTAAACGTCCTTGTAGACGTATCCCACGCTGTTGGACGCGTTACAGCCATAAGTCCCAGTGTCGTTTTTAATCAACGGCGCGATCGTTATGAAGTTTGACGAGACTGTAAAACGTCCGGGGTCCGGCGACGTCTCGTTCAGCGGCCGACCGTCGTGTGTCCACAGGATCTCTGGCACTGGATGACCGATCACGTGGCATTCGATACGAGCAGTTTCTCCCACGGCAGCTTCCACGTCTACCGGAGTGACGTTAAAATACGGAGCAACTGGCGATCAATAATATTATACACGTCATTACCACACTGGTACACAACAAGTGCGTTCGTCGAGTCGACAATAACGATTTTACACCCAAGGGACGGCAACCCGCGAACAGTTTTCGTGTGACCCACAAAATGATGTTGAATTCTTAGGACGTTTCAACTTTACAGCAGTTCAATATAAACCACCACAATCTAGACCAAAGGTGGTCAACCCAAATTATTTAGCGGGCCAATTTGGAAATTCATTGTAATCCCGTGGGCACCATACAAAATTATAATACAATATCCCCATAAGAGAATTTAACCAAATCCCAAAAAAAATTTGGAGTAAAAATTTTAAGCATTTTGAATAATTATTACTACCTAACATTATTGTTTTATTATTATTCGTAAATGAAATAATACACGTTTATATTAAATACCATTCTGTTGTACTCTTACCATCAGGACACTTTTTTTCGTAAACATTATATACCCGCGAGTCAGCTTTATTTTGAGGGTATATGTCAAATTCCCCAAATACTGCACTCAAGTGTCTTTGCACCGAAATGTTTCACGCCCAATTTTCCCGCACACAATACCCCGTTTGTAAAAATTAGTCGTAACTCAGAAACTTATAGAAGAATTTTGAAATGTTCACCCATTACTAAAAATAGACTGAAAAAATTTTTATATTTACCCTAGTTTCAGGGTAAATATAAAATTTTGGAAATAGCAAAAAATACAACTATACATTTATATAATGTTTAACAGCTTGAAAGTATCTCAAAAACCGTTTCCTGATTTTTAATTTTTTTTTTTTTAATCGTTTTGATTTGTATAAAAACGTCATCCCTCTCATCTATACTCAACTGTATTGCATTTTATACTTACCATTGACGTCGAGTGCAATGTCATACGAATGCGTAGGGCCTACGTCGTTGCTGACCTTACACGTGTAATTTCCCGAATCTTCGAATTCCGCTTGCTGTACCAACAAGCTTTTACCATAATTTCTTAAGCTCACCCGCTCCGTTGGCCGCACGATTGTGCCGTCTTTGAGCCACACCGTTTCCGGTAACGGGCTGAGTTCCGGTATAGCCGGTAAAATACACAATTTCCAATTAAAAATACATAACGATAATTCGAATTGAGATCACAGGCTTGCGCAACAGAACCCCGAGGTGAAATGCACGGCTTTCTCACATGGGGAGGGTACATAAATCTCTATATTCCACGCGAGGTGGGTGTAAACGTTATCCGAGGGAACGCGTTAAGTAACGGTTTAATAGCCGTCCCCCTAACCTCTCGCAAATCGTCTCAGGGCGTTTTAATTTATAGACTAAACGCGTTTAATGTCATTTAAAATTAATTATTTTTACATTACGTTTTGTTCGCCGAAACCTATTTCTAAATATACGCTATGAACCGCCATTAAAATTAATCCATTATCAACTATTTCGGTAAATATACTCAATAACGTGGTAATAAGGAAAAAAATTGTAATCTTCATAATATATTACACTTAAGTAATCTCTAGTCTTCGTGATGCTGCCTCGATTCAGTCTAACCGCTATTGGAAAAATATAATTCTATACTAGAAGATGTAATTTCAGAAATAAGCTTCAATGAATTCTTCGATCCTTTTTGAAAGTATAATAATTTTTTATGTAAAATAAAATTAATTCTCATTTGTTTTTAATATAATTATGATAATATATCATATACGTATATAAAACCAAACAAAATTTTTTAAAGTAAAGGTCACGGGGTTGAACACTTGGACTTGATTACATTATAATTGGCTTGATAGTTTGTAACAAGTATTACATTTTCCCCCTTAAAACGTCATAAGATGTACAGATGTATAGAGATGATAAAAAATTTTAATTTCCTTCAACGATTTGAAAATAAATATATATTAAGATTAATGGTGAAGTTTTTATACGTAATATATTAATTTTATTGTTGACTTATAATATGGGAATGAATGGCTTTTTAAAAATCGTAAATATAAAGAAAATTTAAATAATTTTTTAATTTTTATTTAAGAAATAATTTTATTGAACCAACCACTAAGTACCTACAGGTAAAAGTTTAAAATATTTATATCTTTGTCGTTTAGGCTTTTAAAAAGTTATTTTTTATTAGAAACTTTACGAGCGCATCGAGTGGCATTGTGATGTAAGTATCCCCACTCTCGGAAAACCAGTAAATGACGATGACGCCCCAGGAAACCCACATGCCTTTGTATATTTTCGATATATTTAAATTCTATTTACCGTGATATTTAAATAACATTATGATTTCTATTAGACTATAACAGTAGTTTAGAATACAGTTGATAATATGAAATTATAAATAATACCGATGATAAGGTCAATTTTAAAGAAATGGCCTTTTCGAATGCACTCATTATATTTATACCATAGCCCGTAGGTATACGATGATTGTACGTAAAAGATATTATTGCGATCTCGTAGGGTACATGGCGTATTATTTCTATTAAAACGTTTTTATTACATGAAACTAGTTCTATAAATAAATATGGAGTTATGGTCTTTTCCAAATTCGAATAATTTTCAGATGCAGCGGGAATGCGGGATACACCATTCGCTGTCACTAATGCATACGCACGCCCATGATAGTGAGTGACTTTAAACTTATATTCGAACTTACGTTCCACCGTAGATACAAAACAATTCGATTTTTTCGTGCATCATTATTGCTTTGTTTTTTTCGGTTACATATTGTTGAACGGGGGCATGTTCGTTTCGAACGACCGTTTCTGCGTCACGAATAACGATCAAATTTATTTTGCTCCACAAAATAATGTCCGTGATTCTCGAACTGTCCCTGAAAATAACAGTTTGAACATTAAATGGCTAACGCAGCTTATAATTTGTTTGAATTACATCCAAACAGTTTAATATTATATTATAATATGTTAATATGAGTTGTATACGGTACTCTTGATCAAAATATACAAAGGCAAAGCGAAAAAAATCCCCCATTTATTATCTATTTCACGAAATGTGCTGATTTATTTTTAAAAGTTAAAAGACGAAATTGACATAAAAAAAAATATTATACACATAAATATTTAAAAAATATATTTTAAACATAAAAAAATGTGATTTAACATAATTCATCTTATATATTCTGGAACAATCAGAGTCAGTTTACTGGCCTCACAGCGAAAATATCCACAGACAACTCAGTTCGCCTTCAAGCCCTAACAACAGCTAATTTTCGCTACATCCGAAAAACATTTAGTGACAATAACATTCCATTCTCCACTTTCGCTCTCGCTGAGGATCGAGTACTAAAGGTCGTTAGTTATAAGAAATGTACTGACAAATATTTCGAAGGAAGAGGTAAATTCCGAAATGTCCCAACTTGGCTTTAACGTCAAAACTGTTAAACATTTCAGCGCCATCGCCAGACCTATGCCAACATGCTTAGTGATTATACCAAAGATATCCTCACGTTCCATAAACATCCCTCTCACGTTCTTAACAAATCTACTTTCAGCACAGGCAACTGACCAAGACCACAAGTCAATTATGATCAAAACAATAAACTTGAGTTTATTCTGAATTTAACTAAAAAATAAATTTATTACTTTTAACTGAATAATTTATTATACGCTTTTTACTGAATTTTATCTCGATTAATATTATCTAATATATTTAGATTTATCGACCGAAAATTGAAATTTACATACTGAGGTGATTTTGACGCAAATCCACAAGCGTACGTGAAGCTTTTACTGGTATCGTTTAGCGTCACGTTCGAGAACCAGAGTTTGCCTTCTGGATCTACCGTCATTCTGCTGTTGTTAATAGTATTTAATTGACCTGCTAAGTTCTTTGAGAAAAATTATTAATCCACATCGATTATGCGATCATGCGACAAACATGAACGCGTTTTACGAAGTACTATTTATTTTACCTGCGTCATCCAAAGTATGTCCGACTTGGGCCACAACGTCGGTGGTTCGCATTCCAGTTTAAACGGATCGCCCTCTCGGACAGTTTTATCGATCTCCATTTCGGTCACAACAATCACGAGATTTGACGAGGCCGAGCCCCATATGTTAGAAGCAAAACACTGGTAGTTACCTGGCAAGAAAATAATAAATGTTTTGGCATAGGATAAAATATATTTCATTCAAATGAAACGTACCGACGTCTTCGACTCTAGGTCTAGTAATGTTTAACGTGCCATGACCCGGTCGTTGAGTTATCCTGTCGTCGTATGCTCGCCAATCGAAGTCTTTGCCATTTTTCGTCCAACGATACCTTACAATAGAGAGAAAAAAAAATTATTTAATATCGCATTAAATATCAACTGTTATTAGAATACCACGTCATACTTCGGAGCGGGTTCTCCTTCTGCTTCGCAGACGAAAACAAACGGTTCGTTGGTTACATTGTATCGAGCGGTCACTCTGAACAGTGATACCGGCGGCTCTTGGGAGATCTTCGGCGGAAATTCAACTAAACAAATTCAACGCAATAACAATATATGAGTGAATAAAATGGTTCAAGGCCCAGAGTGAATTATGGAGATAATTATTTATTTATTTTATTTAATGATAATATACGCCCGAGGGCTATTCATACAATTTAAACATATAAGCTAATACATAAAAATATGTAAAAAAACAAAAAAAAAAAAATTAACAACAAAATTTAAAAATTACAAACTATTATTTTTTGACAAAACTTTAGAGACTAATATAGACAGTGTATCACAAAATAAATCACAATTTCTATTATTAATTAATCACCACGTAATATCAACTAAAAGTGCTGCACTACTATAATTAATTAGATCGAAAAAAAGGAATACTAAATATGGGCTGAGTTCGTATTATTTTTTATACTTTAAAATTTATTTGATATATCAAATCAAATAGCACAAATATTTTTTTTTTTGCTATTAACCCCATCCTTGGAAAAATCCTACTTACGCCACTGACACATAGTATAGTAATGACTAATAAATATAATAATTAAAAACAAAATAATCAACGTAACACTAACTTCGCTCAGAATTGTTTTATTGAAGAAATTAATTATCGTTTCTTTAAAATTCAACAAATTCACCAAAAGTATTCCACTCGAGGAGCGAAGACTACCTATTGTATGAAGTATGTCAGCTTTTTAAAAATAAAACTTAAATTTCAAAATATGGCACAATTTATCGTTCTCACGAATAATGTTCTCATCATAATCTGACAATAATTGAGCTGTAATTCTCTAGCGAAAGATCACAATAAATTAATTGAAGTAATAATTTATCGTTTCTTTAAAATTCAACAAACCCATTAAGAGTATCTCACCCGAAAAGCGAAGAATAGCCATGTTACGAAGTATGTTTGAATTTTTGTTTTGAATTTTGATATTTTCCATATTATAAGGAAAGATGAAGTGTAAAAACGTAATAATTAGAAATAACAAAATTGCTAAAAGTCGCACACGAAAGGTTACACACGAAAAATATATAAAAATAAAAATAATAATAGGCAAGCAATTTGCTATATGCAGGTCGCTATTTTACTATGCTACTTTATAAGTAAATAACACATTTAAATAAACAGTAAACTTAAGTATCTAAATATAATTTAGTTTTGTTATGATATGACAATCGAAAATGACTCAATACAATTAACTCTCGTCAAAACAGACGTACCATACATAATATTATATACTTAGCCAATTAATTTAATACTTAATCGTTTTTATCGTTTCGTACATTCTAATCTAATCCTCAGTAATATGGATGAGGGCCACTCATCTTTATACGTTTTTTGACATATTCCGCGCTTCTAGTTGTGGTAGTACCTATTATCATAATAATACGTATACCGGGATGAAATTTAAATGAAAATAGGTCAATGTCACAGACTCGTTCTAATCTAATTAAAGGTCGCATTTTATTATGTTAATAAAATAAAATGCTGCGCGTATACAGTATGCGTAATTTTATCGAGTCTTATTTTTATGAACATAAAGTTCATAAAAGATAAACTTTTCTAGATAGTTCCTCTTTTCTTTTCTTTTTGTTTTTACGTATGCACGTTTTCATATAGAAATACTTGTCCAAAAGTTTCGACCAGCAATTTTTTGAAACCGGATTTGCCTTTAGGTAGCACTACTATACAGTAGTCATTTTTCGAATTTTTCAATTATTTTCTCAAAATTTGAGTAAAAATAAAATACCCAAATTTTCACAAAAAAGACTAGAAAATTATCTTATTTTAATCCAAACTTTATGAAAATTTAATAGTAGATAGACAACAATATAAGAAATATTTTAGCGTAAGAAAACTTTGAAAACATAAAAAAAAAAATTGGAGATTTTTTCCAACACTTTTTTCTCATTAAAATTTTTTATTTAGAGTAAAGTTTCTTTTAAATTCTGAGCGAAGCGAAGAAGATAGTAATTTTACAATGATCTTTATTTCTTTTTATTTTCTGTAAACATTTTTTTTTTTTTTTTCATTCTTGTCTAAAAGTCTTTTGGACAAGTATTGCTATACAAAAAAGTGTTCACAGAAAAATAAAATAAAATAACCCAAATGAAAATGGAAAAATTCAAATCTTTTCTTAAAAAATCGTGAATATTTCCAAATAGATATTTGTTTAGTAAGAAAAACGACATTATGATGCCCTATTATTCTATAGTTTGTGGTATGCGATGATAAAAGTACTGATTAATATGTTAACAATTTGTTTCAGTCTCTTTTGTAATGCAAAATTTCCCAAAAATACATCCGTATTTTCTGCGATTTCAATAAAAAATGCGAATTTGAAGGGACTTCGCAATTTTAGTACAAACTATACAAAATAGTAGTATAAAAGTTTAGTATAAACTATACAAACACGATAAAATTTATGGTATTTGAATAATTCGAGAACCTGTTTTTCAAACACTTTTACTGATACTGATCAGCCGATTAGCCAATGCATAGGCCATACACGTGCCTATATTGAAATTACGGTTACACGTATTTTAGACGTTTGTATTATCCGTTAGATACCTTATCGTGTAAAAATTAATTTTGTTTTTTTATTGATTACAGTTACAATCACAATTGCATTAAAACATTAAGGTAAACATAACATTCCACTCGAGGAGTGCCCATTTTTCGATTAAAATAATATATTGTTACACTTCAATTGAAATTAATAATACAACACTGTTTTCTACGAGGGGAACTAGAGCCACCGAAATGAATGTTCAATGGCAAGTCTCTGTTTGCTGTCCGTAATTTGTTTAAATCATTACTGACACGCGCAACAACCTTGTACCTATATAATTTTATTTATCTACGACTACGACTATTGCAGCACCACTGCAGCAGCAGTGCTTTTATTTTCGCGTGTAATACGCAACACCGTGGTCCGTGTGTGTGTACCGAACTTCAAAAAGTTACTATACAGAAAAAAAAAAAGATGAAAATAAACCCGGCATACTTCACACGACGGGTATTCTTCGCACCTCGGGAGTAAAGCTCTTGGTGGGTGTATTTAATTTTAAAAGAAACGATAAATCATTTCTTCAATAGAACGATTCTGAGCGAAAGCTTTAAATACAGTATAATAATAATAATTGGCGATAAGGATATATTTAACAAAATGTTATTCAATAATGTTGGGTATTCGCTTTTTTGTGGCGTGCCTGTGTGTGTATGAGGTAATAAATGTAATAATAAAAATGAAAAATGCAATAAAAATCTATTTTTATACATCAATAAACAGTCAACTTTTTAGTAATTGACATTTTGGTCTTTTTATGTAAATCCCTGGGTATGGAGCTATTTATAGAATTAACTTTTTTTCCAATAATAAGTACATCGAATAAAATTTACTATATTTTTCAAATGTCCAATAACAGTCCAATATTATTAATTAGTAACAAAGTAATCCATGTTTATTTATTTGTGTTTTTACTATGATGTTTATTATTTTTTTTCTATGAACACTTTTTCGTATAAGTCTAATTGCCCAAAAGTTTCAATCAGCAATTTGAAACCGGATTTGCCTCTAGTTAGTACCTTAGAGAGGTCATTTTTCGAAAATCTCAATTCTTCAATATTTTTTTTTTTTTTTTTTTGAAAAACTACCCATTATTTGATATGACAAAAAAGACTTGAAAACCATCATTCTTTGGACAATAATATAAAAAACATTTTGACACAAAGAAATTTTGAAAATATGAAAAAAAAATTTTGGACATTTTTCTCACATTTTTTTTTTTTTTTCGTTAAATATTTTTTCCTTTATTTATTAGATAAAAAAAAATGGGGGTGAAGTAAAGTAAAATAAAATAAAGTATAGACAAGAAAGCCCGACAAACTTCGCACCACGATCACTCCTGAAGAGGGATTTAGTGGGCGTGTAAAGTTTTAAAGAAACGATAAATAATTTTTGAAATATAATGATTCTGAGTGGAGCTTCAGTTTATATAAGATAATTCTGCTTAAAAACTATGGTATTTATTAATATATGTAAAAAAAAAACTATTTTGTATTTAGCCAGTTTTATAACCCACAATTAACCGAGAACTGAAAAAAAAGTGTTGAAAAAATTTCCAACAATTTTTTTTCACATTTTCAAAATTTTCTTGCACCAAAACCTTTCTCATATTATTGTCTATCTACATTTAAATTTTCATAAAGTTTGGATTAAAAAAAGATAATTATTAAGGCGTTTTAGTTAAAATTTGGGTAGTTTTTCCCAAAGAAAACCTACCTACAAATACTTCGCACCATGTGTATTCTTAGCACCATTCTTGGTGAAAGTGTTGAATTTTAAGGAAACAATAAATTTCTGAGCGGAGCTTTCATTGATATACTTTAATAATTGTCAGTTAGGGACTCAGATTATGTTTAACAACTGTCTATAATAGTGAAAAGTGGTATTGTTTTTCTAGGCGAATCTGACTTGGGTCCCAGATAAAATAGTAAAAAAGATCAGCTACTAGTTCAGTGATTCTCAACCGCCGTGTCGCGGCACAAAAGTGTACCGCGAAATTCTGCTGGTGTGCCGTGTAATTTTTTTTCTTTTTATGTGTGTTTATTTATTTTATATTATTTATTAAAATTAATAGTTATATTTAAAACATTTGCTTCGAAGTGTGCCGTAAAAATGTATAAAATGATCAAGTGTGCAGCCAAGTAAAAAAGGTTGGGAATCCCTGTACTAGTTGGTTTCGGGGAATAAAAAGGTTACATACTAGTTAGCTCCGTGTGTCACATACGCATGTGAGCTTTCGCTCGTAACAAATCTTCATATTATCCTGCAACATTGCGATAGTGGTCTAAACAGTAGGCTGCTAAAACCCCGATTTAAGATATTCCTATTTGGCTGAATCTCAAAGGTACTTTTCTATGAATATGACGAAGTGCTTGTATTTCATCATTTTTGTATTACACTATTTTGTGTGTAATGATGAATGGGATGCTTTGTCGATTGAAGATTAATATTTTTTTTTCGAACCATTTATTAATTATTCTAAACAATCAAATCCATTTATTTGTTCAGTATTATTTTATTCTTAGATATTTTAAATCAAAAAAAATTCACAATCATATACAAAATTAAAATCATTTTTATATATAACTTATACTAGCACATTAGCTATACACACAGATACTTTAATGAGTACTCTACCAAAAAAATATTTACACATTTTTATTTTTAATTCGTTGTTAGTTAAAGTAATACAAAGTTCGTCACAAATTAGTCATATGGCACACATACTTTATTACTTTGCATTACACTCTCTGAATTTCGTATATTATTACTATAGTAAATGAAAATATTCAGTGTGGCGCGTATTACACACAAAAATAGGCATATTATGTCATATGCAATAAATAATTGTGGCACTGTCGTAGTGGTTAGTGTACTAGTGCCTGGATTGTGACATTCTTCACACACGTTATTGTTTTGGTATGGTTAGTCATGGTTATACCTATCGTACATTTTTAACGTTTTCCTTTTATATTGGTTATAATAATTAGACACAATTAAATTTTAAAAAATAGTAGCCAATCCTCAAATACCTGATATGCGAAATTATTATGAGATCATTATATAAAATCGAATCTTTTTTGAGACGAGGGCTAAAGTCCCCTAAACCCTGTCACTCTATTTCCGTCTATGCTAATATTTTACAAGATTTAACGGTGTAGGAGTGAAAGTCACTAGAATTCACTAGAATCTTTTAAACATCATGTGTGTCTTGTTTTACGTAAAATTATTATTTATTATTATTAATCAAATTATTTAAATTGTATTTTGTATTTACCACTACTGTATTTTCCTTTATAATTAATTACTTACTATATGTTATTACTGATCACCAATTATTACTGTTATATATACACTGGGCTCGTCCCGTTTAAATAAATAAATAAATATGGTCCAGTAACATAAATTAATGTCGAAAGTTTTTCCGTTTATAACACTCTTTTATCCGACAAATGACTATCATTCATGTTCGAAAACATAAAACAACATGTAATTATACAATGCAACAGTAATTTATTATTATTTTAAATTAAGAAATTACATTATCAAAAAAAGTTTATTTTGTTTACAGAAATCTATTATTCTATCAAAGACAAATAGTTCTTGTTGGAAATTATAAAACAACATTATACCGAGCAACAACGATTTTTAAAAATAAATTAAATTTAAATAAAATTAGGTAAGTATTAAGTTAATTGATATAATTAACTAAAATTAAATATTTTTGGTACCATAATTTTTACAATACTTTTAGATACAGAATGAAGTGAAGAAGCTAATGTTTTTACAATGATGTTTATTTTTTTTTTCTGTGTACAACTTTTTGTATAGAAATACTTGTCCAAAAGTTTTGATCAATAACTTTTTGAAACCCGATTCGCCTCTAGATTGTACTTTAAAGAGGTCATTTTTTGAATTTCTCAATTCTTCA
>JAIPRM010003880.1:0-24608 GCA_025469315.1 Stegophylla sp. TES_Ste_2020 | reverse complement strand
AGTTAAGTGCAGCATTTTGAAAATTTCGGAAATATCTCATTTTTTGTTAGTTTTTATGTAATAAAATTTTTGATTTTTGATATTAAGACTTGAAAATTTAATATTATCTCACTGACATATATGTCTAATTGATCTGAAAAAATCTCAAAAATCGTTAGTCAATTTTTTTTTTATAAGTCGAGTTATTTATTTTTATACATTTATAATAAACAAATCGTCAGGGCGCAGTGCGCGCATACAAAACACACCGCTACTTGTTTGGGATACACCTACTGATAAGCGCCGCCGCCGCCGTGCCAATTTATCTGGCAACGACTGTAATCTCATTCAGAATCTTATTGAAGAAATGATTTATCGTTTCTTTAAAATTCAATACACCCGTCAAAGAATCCCACCCGTCGTGCGAAGAACACCCATCGTGCGAAGTATGTCCCGCTTTTTTTTTTTATTTTGAGAATGATCTAGATATTTTATTTTTTTTTTATCATAACCTTTAATATTGTTTATTATCACAATAATACTGATAAGATATTCTATATACATATAAAAGTTATGCTTGTGTTTATTTTTTGCGTTACGGTGTCTGTTTGGTATTTATGGTCGAAGGTGTCTATTGGAAGTTTCCACACTAAACTATCCTTAATTTAAAGTTTACCTACGTTAATGGCGAATCCTTGTACTAATGGTGTGTACTAATTAATACAATAAAGTTGTCTGCAATAAACAAGTAAGAGACGTCGTCATGTCGAAATTCCTTTCTGGGACACCATATCGGTAGGATCCTTTTGAAAACTAATTAATAAAGCAAACATGTAACATACGATGAGGCTAATCAAGCATTCATGAGGTTTGTCGGTCATATCTGCTGACTGCCCCCTGTTCCTCCGCTTGTTCGTTTTAATGAAAACTGCGATTACGTGTGTACGCACAAGGGCTATATAGTTCTAACCGTTGGTGACACATTACAAGCTACCGCTGGGGAACTGCCGTCAATTATCATGGGAAATCTAGCAGGACTTTATCTCTTTACATCTAAAATGCATGAATCATTTTTCTCTCGTTCCTGTTGTTTTACCGGGAAAAACAAATTTTGGAATAGTTATATTTTTCGAATTTTCCTCGTTAAAATAAATGTTTAGTTTTCGTAAAACATGTTCTGTCAATACATTATTGTAATTTAGAATTATTTTACGTATTTATGAATACTTATAGAATTAAAGTACAGATCATAGTTGTTGCTGGATATATTTAAAAAAACATATGTGTGCAATCATCAAAATATAACCATAATTTGTTTTTCATATTTGTGTTATATTTAAATAAACAATTGTTTGTACTTGGGTAATGTGTTTGGGTGGGTGTTATAGATATTGACTTATTGTATGTTACGTATCATTTTAAATAATGTAAACGGATTGTTAAGTTGTTATACTACTTGCTAGTTTAAATTTTCCTTTTCCCTTTTTTTTTTTTTTTTGGTTTATTGAATTTCAAACTACTTTACATATCATATTTTTTACATCTCTTTACAAAAATCTTTATTAAAATGTATTCATCATATTTTTCTTTTTATTATTTAAAATTCTACCGATTCAAAAAAAATAAAAGAATATAAATTCCTCGTAGGTACTTCGTTTCTAAATGCATAATTTGTGTAGGTATCTATGTGGTTTTCTTCTATTATTAAATGTATTCGTATTATAAACGTAGAAGCGTACGTACCAAGTAAAAAGTTTTTAGATAGCTGTTCCAGACACGAAAGAGTTATTGTAACCAACCTTTGCTTTTATGCCATAGGCGAAGGAAAAGCTTGGAGCCCTCAAAATTAGGTCATCCTTGTTTTATTTTTAATTTTTTTTATTTTATAGTTGCGAGTTGGTATTGCTATATTGCAGGGGTGGCCAACATGAATACGCTCAAGAGCCGCATGAATAAATAAAATTATGTCGAGAGCCAAAAATTTCTTTTGAATCCATTTTTAGTTAATGTCATTGAAAACGGATATCCGGTATCAATCGTATTGCAATAGTTAAGGCACTTCACGGAATAGACCGGGTTAGAATTATTACGATGTGGTTATCTACAAAAGTTTAAATAGAACTGTCACTCGGCTGTGGATTTTTGTCAGCATGTCTCTATTTAAAAGAACCCGTAAATTAATAATTGTGCACAGAATTTAAAATCAATTTTTGGAATGACATATTATTCTTGTGAATCATTTTATTGGACATGGAAAATAATCAAATCTGAATGTCATTCAAATTTAACTAAACATCATCTTAAAAAAAGTGTGTACTTCGCACGTCGAGTGGGATTCTCTTGACGGGTGTATTGCATTTTAAAGAAACGATAAACCATTTCGTCAATGAACGATTCTGAAGAAAGTTAATAATATAAGAAAAAAAAAAAAAAATGCAAAAAATTGGAGTGCTGGGCTGGAATCGTGATTTATCGCGTGAAAAGCCGGTTCTACAAAACGTAACTTGACCATGTAGGTGAAATAGTAGGTATTTAGTAAAATAATCAAAAATATTGAATTTTCAAAATAGAATAAAATAGTTGGAAAACTATTATTGCACGTGGATTTTAATTCACACCATCGTATTCAGCATCAAAAAATACATAAGATGCAATAAAACATCAACCTTCAACAACAATTTATAACCTATCTAGTATCTATAGATATTTCGTAATATCTGTCTATATTTTTTCCGATTTTTTTTTATTCAAACCCTTGTAAAATGTTAAATTATTCGTCCGTAAGAAATTTTATTGCATCAAAATATTTACAATGAAATGTTCTATCTAGATACCAAATTTCAAAACAATTGGTTTGGTCAATTTTATTGTATGTACGTTAAAGTGCGTAATTTTAGGTAGAACTAACGAATTTTGTCGAAATTCTAACTTCAAACGGGTATAAAAAAAAAAAATTGACTAACGATTTTCGAGATTTTTTCAGGTCAATTAGATATATATGTCAGGGAAATCATATTAAATTTTCAAGTCTTATTATGAAAAATCAAAAATTTAATTACATAAAAACTAACAAAAAAATGAGAAATTTTCAAAATGTTGTACTTAACTCAAAATTGATCAAATCTTTTTGAAATGTTTATGAAATATTTTCGTAATTGTTTTTACTGGTTGGTGAAAATTTCAAGTCCCTAGTTACATTATTTTAGAAGTTGTGTCAAAAAGTAATTTTCAATTTTACGGATATTGCGTTAATTGCTTATTTTGCTGTTTTTCGTCAATTTTTTCGACAGTTTTTCCCTGTTTTTGGAAAAAGTATTGAGAAATTGGATAAATGACCTCTTTAAAGTATCATCTGGGTACGTCTCCGGTTCTATAAAGATAGTGATCGAAACTTTTGGACGACTAGTATTTCTGTACAAAAAAGTGTTCCAGAAAGAGAAAAAGAAAATAAACGTCATTGTAAAAACATAAAATATATTACAGATAAATATATGTATATATTTATATATAAAGTTACTTTTGAATGAAGAATGTTACCTTTCAACGTACAATGAAGCATATTTTTATAATTTTGAAATGGATTCTTATATTTAGAGGGGTTGAAAATTTAACGCTTGACCAAAATCAGAATACTATATTATATTGATTTTTACACAATGGTTGCATTGCCAAGTTTCCGTATCACCTTGAGATATCAAAATCTCTACTAGATATCTCAATTAATAACGCCAAACTCTATTACAGACGTCTATCAAAAAAATAATGTTAGTAGAAATAACTCGTTATTGCTATTAATCAATAACAGGGAACGTCTTGTATCAATAATAACTGTGTAAATTACAAAATCGATATCGTATAAGCTATGTACATATATTCCCCATCATGTACCAAATGTCAGGTTATTAAATAAAGTTTAAATTTATTATAAACACTCATGTCGTTCATGTTTTATGTAAACCATATAAAAACGAATATATTTATACAGCTTATTATGTACAATGTATAATGTGTGTCTACTTGTATATTACATAGTATATGTTTAATATATTATATATATTGTCCTTTTTATTTTCTAAATTGAGTATTATTTAGATTTAGATTTGTAGCCAAAAAAATAAATATTACTTAAAATATAAAAGGCTAAATTCTCCTAATTAACACGGTCGATTTAACATAACCTATTTTTCTGCAGCTTGATTATTTATTCTTTTGATATTTGATGATTTTTCAATCACTTCTCTTTCACTTCATTTAAAATTTTTTGTTGAATATCATAATTTATATAATATTTTAATGATTTATTTCAAAATTAATGATTATGAAAGTAATTATTAATTTTATTAATGTTTAAAGTTTTAACATTCTTGTATTTTATTATTTTATTTATAAAATATTGTTGATTATAACCTAACATGTGCCTATACTATGTATATAAAATCAACTAATGAAATAAAATAAATAACTTATAATAATATAAGTCTTATATTAGTAATACATAATTATATTACATGTTCATTCAATATTATGTATGTATTATTTTATATGAATATTTATGTAAATTTTATTTAGATAATCTCTTTCTAGAAAACCAAAACTAATCGAAAATTTTAAATTATAATATATTTCTATAAATAAACAATTAGGCAAAATGGGTTGTAATAGTATTCATAAAACTAAAGAGAATATTATATTTTTCTTATACAATTTTATAAAGTAATACGTGTATGTTCAATCAGGAGTGTAACAGATGTTGGAAACGGTATCTACGGCAAACTAGCCTAAAAACTTCTCTTTTATTGAGGTAAATTCGGATCGATACCTATCTGATAAATATTTCCAAGCGAACTCGGCACATCCAACGTAGCTATAGACCCCTTTGAAAAGATTGAGAAAAATTAGGTTTGATTTATAGTGGTGAAATTCAGAAAAAGTCTAGAGTTGTATAGTGTATATATTTTTTACCGTTCTAGCTAACAGATATGTTATTTTAGAATGATTATCTCGCCGCCATAAATAAAAAATGTTCTTAAATAATACAATTAAATGACTTATTGGTAATTTAAAAATAATTTGAATACTTAGATGTTCCTGCATATTTAAAACAATAACATTTTATTGTGCTCGTCGTTTTCGATTTTTTCAAACAATTTCTAATTAGTTTAACAATATGGGTGCAACACGATTGCGAATGGTCCTTATCGGCGGTACCTTTTTTAACCTTTTTTATTTACACGATTGCGAACACTTTTTAATGCAACGTTGCCGCATTGATTTGTTCAAAATTACAAAGTAATATAATCATAATATTACCACTAAATTTTACAAAAATAAAGTGTATTTTATTAAAATCACCTCCACTTTGCTCCGCAAATCAAAAATATCCTTTGGCTTGCTGTGCAACGTGGGAGCATTTCGGCTTGATAATCGGCAATTGGATATACTTTAAATCATGTAAAAGTATCACGTATGTAAGAGTAGGTTAGTTAACCAGGTGTTTGGTCCGAAAATTGAGATAAACGACAACACCGCACGAAAAATCGTTCGCAATCGTGTATAGCACCGTACAATACGACGTTTTTAACTTTATTTAAATTCAGACAAAGATCTGTTATGAATAATAACTTGTATTTTGTTCAACATTTACCTGCATGAAAATAAATTCGAGGTCTTCAAATGTTGTAACACAATAGGGCATGTAAAATTATTTAAAGGAGAATAAAAAACTACCCACATCTGTTCTGTATGTAACTGGAAAATTTATAGTGACATTGGTAGAAAAGAAATAAGGTTGACAAAAAGCCCAACTAATATGTTTATATATATACAATATGTATAGAAATTCTGATCCTTTTTATGTGGTAAATCGATGTTATAGTTTGTCTCGGTTAAAGGCGCCAAAATGAAATGTTTATAATTTTCTATTGTGCTCCGAACTTTAGAAAGGCAATCAATAAAATGCTGTGTCCGTGTTAACAATTTATAAATAAATAAGTATATTAATTAAGTGGGTGTAAGAAAGATTAATTTGTTTAACGTACAATTTTTTATTTTTTTTTTCGTAAATTATTCCCATAACTTCGTAGTATGCCAAACTAAAGTTTATATACTGAATTTAGATATTTTGAAACGAACTTCTGTGTGATTAAGTGTTTAATACAATTTAACAAAATTGATATGTGCAAATACATTTAACTTATGGACCTTGTTTCTACGTAAATAGATATTTAGCATTAACTACTTTGTAGCTCAATTTTGTATTTTATGAATTAAATTTGTAGAAAAAAAAATTGAGTGTTGAAATTAAAATCAATCAGACATTTATTTTGTTCAGTTGGTGTTTTGATTAAACCGTTTTGTTTTATTAATTAAATTTTAATAGGTATGTGTTCTCCTGGCACGTCAAGATTTCCAATTTTCGGATAGATTAATCCGACCTTATCAGGTAGTTGACATTCTCTCTACGTTTAAACTGGTGTTCCTTAAGATTAGTATATAATTGAAAATTATTTGAACTCGCTGAGTAAAGTATTTAAAATAGTATAAATATAAATTAATCTATTCATTTTCTTTTCTTTTGTACGTTGTAAGTATACTCTTTTACCGTCATTTTGATGGTTTATGTACATTAAAAGCTTAAAATAAAATTTTAATATATATAATTACGATATTGCTATAAGAAATATTTGCCTTCTTATTTTAATAATATATTACTATTGATTTTTGTTTCTTACTCCAGTAGTCTACGGCGATTAATCTATATATTAATAAATACATTTGTTTAGAAGTTTGTTTAGTTTTGTTTAGTGTTTCTCTCTTTGGATTGAATCCAAAGTGTTTTTGGGTTAATTTTATAGGAAACCAAGTGTCTGTGACTAAGTGTACCTAGATAAGACTACTACACCCTATAAGTATGTCGGTAAAATACCAAGTTAGGTTGTGGTGATAGTTTAAACTATGACTAAATAGCACAAGTGTTTTTGAAGACAAGGATTGTTTTGGGACGAAAACCCACACTTAAAATATTTTTCATGGATATAGGTTTTTATAGTTACTTTTTATGTTACTATTGATCAATGATGACCCCCATGGTCTGCTTGGGGGAGAACGATATTTTCCCATCGTCGATTTAAATTTCAACTAATATTAATAATATTATATTTTATAATAATATAATGTTCAAATCAGAATAATATTTAAAAATCATATTTTCCTAAATATTCATTGTTACAAAATACAAAATATGATAAACAAATTAAGTATTATTACCTAATCGATAAAATGAAAAATAAAATTATTTAAAATGCTAGCTAAGCTCTTTGTTGACGAATCCTTTAGTAAGCAAATATCCATATTTTTATATCCTTAAAGTGATTTTACATAGGTACTTGGTAAATTTATGTAAATACATAAAAATGCAGTATAACCTTGGTTATTTTATTTGCTGTTAAATTAATCCTTTTAAAATTAAATTTCGTATTAAGTTGTCAAAATGTCGTTATAAATATAACTTATTTTACGCCATACTAAGTAGGCTGGAGCCTAGAGCGACACATTTTTACGGGTGTCAATTTTTTTAAAGGCTTTGATATAATGTTTTTGATGAATAATATTTATTAACAATTTATAAGAAGTTTGTAAAAAAAAAAAAAATCAATTTACAGCATTATAATACTTGAATTATTATTTCCATGAATTATTGTTGTTACCGTTGCTGTTCCAATTACCTAACGCGGCGCTTGCAATTTCTAGTGTTTATATAATTTTTGTTACAAACATAAAATTATCACTTGAAAATGTTTTTCATCCACTTTACCCCCTCAATATTCTGTTAATAACTACTATTGTTTTGAAATATTTAGTAAATTCTGCGAATTAGTGTATGTTTCTCGTATAATTACATATTTGTTTTTGTATGGAAAATTGGTAACTATTGTTTCATTAATTAATCTTATACGGTAAATATAGTTTATGTTATTAAAAATAAAAAATTAAACACTTATGATAGGCGACCAGATAAAATGTCATTGAATCCTAAAGTATTTAGACAAGTTCCAAAATGTCTTTATTTAGTTCAGAATTCACTTTTTATTAAGGATTGATAATTATTGTAAAGTGCAACGTATTAGTTGGCCCGACATCAGAGTAAAATAAAAACTAAAGGTTTGTTTTGCCTTCCTTTTATTGATGTCTTTAACATGATGGGTTTAATTTTATAATGGCCATTGTCGTTAAAGGGGGAAATGCTTCACAGTGTCTCTAGAGTACTTGCAGATTTCTAACAGTATAATAGTGGGGCTTACTCAAATGTGACAAGTGTATAATAAAAATCATATTTACTTGTTGAAGTGAGAATATTAATAACTTTTTTTTTCATTTGGTTTTTTTATACCATGACTAGAGTATTGCTAAAGAATACATTCGTTTAAATTTGTCTTAAAACGTTTTAATAAAATTAATTTTTATTGATTGAATACAATTTAAACTGATTTACTCTATAATTTAAATAATTTAAATATTTTAATAGTACTGACGTGAAAATATATATTATTGAGGTATAATATTGTGATGAATAAGTACATTAAACATTTCTCGTAATATTTATATTTTACAGGTATTTATAAAGTATAAATTCATTTGTGACGAAGTATTTTATTCTACTTCGTAATATAATTCGAATAGTAAAGAAGTTAGTTAAAAAAAAAATTTCAATTTGAGCCATTTATTTTACGAAAGTGATATTTCATTGATTTGGAATTGAAGTCTTGTAAACTGTATGATAGTATTTAACTAGGTAGTGTATAAAGTATAAAATTAACGTCACTGGTTTCGTAATACTAGTGTAGTACACTTCACCAAATAACAAAAAATTTACTGTACAAATAAGTGTATGAATTAATAGAAATATGTATAGAGATATTATAAAAATTAAAGAGATATTCTATAAATTAATAAATTAAAAATAAAATAGTCGAATATCTCCCGGGCGAACTCAGGTAAACGTGCTAGTAAATAATATTATTAAAATTAATTTTACAGATTTATTTTTGAGTAAAATATTTCCTTACTGTTTATCGAAGATTTTTTTTTTATGCTGATATTTAGCATTTTTTCAATTATATTACTGTAGAGTAGTGAAAATGCCCGATTTCTTGGAGAATTGTAAATAATCTGATGGGATTTTTGTTGGCGTTGATTTTTGGTTTAAAATAATAAAAATACATTTAATTAAATTTATTTGTTTTATCAATAAATAAAATGAGTTTTAATTTAAAATGTATAATTGCTATGTCGAAACTCGATCAATGGTATAGGTGAAGTAAAGTGTATATTAAACGATTTATTGTGTTGAATGGTCTAATTGCAGTGATAATATTATCCATTAATTGTGCTTTTGACACTGGCGTAAATTGATTAACCGATTATCCATACTAATCGAACTATGCTTTTGTTTAAATGAGTTGAATTCATTTATTAGACGTTTTTAGGTCACTAGGTTGAAGCAGCTTTTTTTAAAAAGTTCTAGAAATGTATTTCTGAAGTCTTTCGTCGACCTTTAGTTAAATAAATTGTGGTAAATCACTACTCTTTTTTTTTCTGGAAAAATGAAGGTGGTTGTATAGAATTTTGTTATGATTAAATGTCATAGAAGTGGTACTTAGGTGATTTTTTTTCTTTTCAATTACACGCATTTCGTTTTATTTTATTCTTTTTTTTTTAAAACTTATGAAGAAAGTTTCTTGTACATTCGTTAAAGAAACGTTGACGTTTTAATGATATTCTTACATTCTGCTGTTTTGCAAAATATCGTTTCTTCGCTTCACCCAGAATCTAAAGTATGAATTATGAAATAATTTATTAGTAATTAAATAATTAAGAATATTCAATTATTCACAAGTACATTAGTTTATTAAAATATTTTTTTTTTTTTTGTGTAATATATTATAGGTAATTCTATTTATTTGTTATAAAATATGATCGTTAATTTTTTTTTTTTCATAATTTGTAAATTCGAGGCATTATCTGTAGTAATAAATAATAATATAACAAATTGTCAAGTATAAAAATTTTAAGTCGACTTCATTCATTGTCCCATTTTATGTATTACAGGGTTCTCATTTGGCCCCAAATTTATTTTTATTGATTGTGAATGATATGAATTTCTCGAATTCCAGAAAATTGGGTTTTGCCGATGGTATGAAATTCGTTTTGTTAAAAACTATAATGTTATATTTCTGTTACAAGATGATTTAAATATTTTAGCGAATTGATGTGAAATTAAAAAATTACTATTAAATTTTGATAAATGCTAAACTATGGAATTCTCAAGGTCTCGTAATCCAATATATCACAACTATAGTATTCAAAATAATCCGTTACTTCGCGTATACGGTTTTTGTGATCTCTGTGTAGTCTTCGAATCCAATTTTTCCTTTAATAAACACTTCCTATGTATTATGAATAAATCTTCTTTAATATTAGGTTTCATTACTAAAAATTGTTAGACTTCACAAACATTAATATAGTAAAAACGTCATTTGTGTCCTAAGTCAGATCTAAACTTGAATATAATCCAGTTGTTTGGTCTTCTTACTTAAACATACATATTCTTTGCATGGAGAATGTTTAAGATCGTTTTCTGAGTTTCATGGGTTTTAAATGCAATACTAAACTTGTACTTCATTCTTCTTACCAACCACTGTTGAGTACATTTAATTTTCAGAGTTTTTCAATAGAAGGAAAATGCATGATTTAAAATTTTTGTTTAAACTTCTAAATTAATTTGTAGTCTGTCCAGAACTTTTAGGGGTTTTTAAGTTTCTTTCTCATTTTAGAACTAGGTCATCAAATACATTTTATATTAACATTCATAAATCTAATTATGCATTAGCTGATCCTATTAATAGAATGCTGTCTATTGTTAATGGTGTACCAATTGATTTTTTTAATATTAATTATAGCTCAATTGAATTTTTTAATTGTTTATGTGAAAACTTTTATTTAAATAATTGTTCTAAGTGATTTATATTTGTATTTTATTATTGTATGTTGTTAAGTTTTATCAAATGGTAAATTTTCTTTATTAATATTTTATGAACACTATTGATATATTTATATAATTGGGGTTTAACCCGCAATATATATATATTTAATATAATATAATGAAGATTTTTTTTAAATAATTAATTTAATAGTTTTATTTTTTTATTTATATCAATGAAATTACAGATTGTGTAAATGTTAACATTTAATATCTATCCCAATATCTATTGATCTGAAAAATTCGTTTTACATTAAATTGATTTTGTTTTAAATTTTTTTTCTCCAAAAGTTGTGATTTTCTTTTAGTATTACTGTCGACAATGCACGTGCGACCCATTACTTTTGAAATTCCAACCACGGGTTGTCTCGTGTTAATGGTGCATTTTTGGCGTTAAGTGCCGCTATTTTCTCCTTCTTTTTAAATTACATGGGAACACTTGGCACGTGTGTTGAGGTCGAGGGTTATTCCAGTCGAGAATAATTTAGCTGAAGAGATTTTTAAAGCCATCTTATATAGATTTTCCATTTGCTAAATGGATAGTATACTGTTACTGTCTATAAAGTGTTGATGAATTTCCACTGTCAGAGCGAAATAAACATCCTACAACTAATTTGTCTTATACGTTTGTAATTCCAGTTCATTCGTTTTCTTTAAAAATTGACTTTTAATATAATCTGAACAAATGCAGTAGGAAACTATATAATGATATATTTCCATGCATTTAAAATAATACTAAAATATATTCTTACAACAATATAAGTAACTATTTTCTATTTAGTAAAAATTTGTTTTTACTTGTGTAATTTATATACATTAAACATGATAAGTATACTTAAGAAAAATAATGTTCAATAATATTGACAAAATTATTATAAATAATGCCTCACAAATGTATCAAAATATTTAGCTATAACATTCGCCTTTCAAACTGATTAATTTACGTACTATGTGTGCAGCATACTGATGAGAAAAAAATGTCCAACATTTTTTTTTTTGTGTATTCAAAATTTTTTACTCCAGAATATTTCTTATATTATTATCTATCTATATTTAAATTTTCATAAAGTTTGGATTAAAAACAGATAGTTTCCGAGTCTTTTTGTCGTATTTTTGGTAGCTTTTCCCAAATTTCGAGAAAAAAATTAAGAATTTCGAAAAATGACCTCTTTAAAGTACCATCTAGAGGCAAATCTACTTTCAAAAAGTTGTAGGTCGAAACCTAAGGATAAGTATTTCAATACAAAAACATGTACACATAAAAAAAATTTAAAAAATAAATATTATTAGTTCAGAATCTAAAAATTAATTTACAAATCTATTTTATGGTATATTTTCCAGGGTTGTTTATCCTTGACTTAAATTTAAGTAACTTTTTGAGAATTATGGTTTATTAGATTAGATTAGATATCTTTATAGTTTATTAGATTAGTGTCTATTAGTTTTAGCGTTACGACTTAATAACTGAAATCGATTTTATGATAATCTAATTGGCATCATATTTTACAGTTTGTACACAAACTTGAGGTAGTTTTTCCTTGTTTTTGAAAAAACTATTAAAATTGATGTAAAATTACCTCTTTAAAGTACCATCAGAGTCAATCTCCGATCTAAAAATAAAGCAAGACAAAACTTTTGGATAAGTTTTACTACACGATAAAGTGTTCACATGATAAATCCAAAATTAATAAAATACGCTAATTTTAATGTGTAAAGAAATTACATTTTTTCTTTAAAAATTCAAATATTTATTTGAATTAAATATTATAAAAATCAATGATGTTTATAAACCATTTTTTTATTATTTTTTTTTTTTATAGAATTATTTATTTTACGATTTTAGTTTTATTAGTCAAAATGCATTTTTTCCTCTGAATTATGCATTAATTATATTTATATAAGTAATATGTTGTCATAATTGCAAATAATATATGTACCACTACTATTTAATTGTCATTAATTATTAACTTATTTTAGAAAATAAACTGTGTTTTTAAGCTCTTCATTAAATATCAAATTCATATAAATTTGCGTTCAATACGACCATTAAATCAATTTTTTACGGTATAGCTGTTAATTATTTTGTTACAATGTACGAATATGTTTTCTGAGAATTATTATTATAATAAATTATGTACAGCATTCCTGAGTGTTGGAAAGCGGGAAGTCTATTGGTTTTTCAACTGTGTTTTTTAGGATTTTCGTAAACACTTTCTCGTCTAGAAACAACAGTGTTCACAAAATGTGTCATATAATCCTTCTATAGATGTAAGAAATTTGACACGGATGGTACTTTAAAGACGTAACACGCGGGTAATTTTGACAAACTTGTTTGTGGAAAACTTTTTGCATTGTTTACAACTTTTTAATAGCCCCCCGCAAGCCTCAAATAGTCACAAATTATTTACAATGTATACTTAAGTATTTTATTGACGTGATACAATTTTGCAAAATATTTCAATCGTATTTACATTAAATTGTGCAAACGGTTAAAAATTGTAAATTTTGATACATTTTGCAATTATTACGTTCTCAAAAAGTCGAATGCCATACAATAGTGTTTTAATACGACTATAATTATTTAAGTTATCACAAATTTTGATTTCTTCTCGTTATTGTTTTTTCAACAGATTTTCATTTATTGTTGCTTCACTTTATGTTATAATGAATTAGGCGAGGAGACAAATAGTTTTTTGAAAACACGTCATTTAACCTTAATCCATGACAGTTAAAATAAAAACATGTTTCCCGTGTATAGTCGCGTATAAAGTATTATTATTTAAACGAGTATTAAAACCCAAAAATAACAATAATTTTCATTATTACAGAGATTCGTGAAAAATCTAAATCGTTTTCGAAATCGTATGTATTGCATGGTAATAAAAATAGAAAAAAGAGATAAATATGTTTTATTTCGGACGGCTCTTTAATCGCAGTGTATATTATATTAATGATATTGCGGCAAAACGCAAACCCGCCCCTCCGCGATCGAGGACGTGACGACGTGGCGCGTCGTTGTCGTCGTCGAGTCGTCGCGTCGCGTCGCATAATAACGTAGCAGCACACGTTAACCTCACCGGCGAGGCAGGGAGGATGAAAACCCCCACCCAGCTTGGTGAATTATTATTATACGGTTTTTGAGTGTTTTTTTTTTTTTTTTTTTTTTTGTTGTTTTGTTTGTTACCCTCCCTTCTTAACACTCCTCCTCTCCCCGTACGGTTTTCTATATAAAACAAATGATGATTTTTCTCGGTCTGTTGTTTTTTTTATATTACCACTCGCCGCCGCAATGCACTTCTCCCGCGCTTAAAGCGTTAAAACGAATTAATCCACACACACACACACACACAGTGCACGTGTACATATGGATTTTATTTATTATTTATTCATTTATTCCGTACGATACTGTGCAATGACTGGCGGCGGCAATTATTTTCGACTCGTCGCGAAGAAACGTGTCGTTCCGTTCGTTATTGCCGTGCGATACGAGTAATTTACGTTATGATCGTATATAATATGACCTTGACTCGCATCCGCGCTCTCATCTAGTGATGATGCTGTGCTGCGTCGTACTACTACTACTACTACTACTACGGTGGACGGACGCGGGTTGTTGTGTTGAAGAAGTCGCGCGCGCGTGTGGCCGGGTGGATGGTGTCGGTGGCGGCGACGACGACGGCGGTCCGTGACTGGTCGCGGGGGTCGGTCGGATCGGCGGCAGAGGGAAAAAAAAAACAACACTTTTTGCGCGATGCGTTTGCGCCGCGGCGCGCGCGTGTAACGTACAGTCGAGCCGTCCGCGGCGGTGGTAGCAGCACCAGCGGCGATGGTGACGACGGCCGCCGCCGCCGCCGCCACCACCGCGGTGGTGGGTAGTAGTAGTCTGTTGTAGTAGTCGTCGTCGTCGTCGTCAGTCGAGCGCGCGCCCCGCCACCGTGGAGTTCGACGAGTACATCGACGACGAGCCGTGGCGCTCGGCCGCCGCGGCCACGGCCGTCGCCGCAGCCTCCGCCACCACCACACGGCAACGCACGCCGCCCCAACACTGGCCGCGTCCGCTGTGCCCGGTGCACAGCCCGTACAGCCGGGTACCGCCGCCGCTGTCGGCGTCCGCGGTGGACGTCATGGCGACCGGCAGCGGCTCCGCGGCCGCTTCGTCGTCGTCTTCTTACTACATCGGCGGCGGTGGCGACGACGACCATCAGCTGCTGCCGCAGCACTACCACCACCACCACCACCACCACCAACGGTACCACCACAGCTACAGTCGCAATTACGAACCGCCGCCGCCGTCGGTCCGGCACCGTACGACTACGCCGCCGCCGCCGAACGTGGTACACCGGCACCCGTATTGGGACACGGTCGTGCCGCCCCTGCCGCCCTCCGTGTATCAAAGAAACGCCGCCGGGGCCCCCTATCATCACCGGTCCTATCATGTTAGTATACATACATGACACGTTCTATAATGTATATATATATTTATATATGTATAATATGTTACATGTAATATTTCACCAGCGCAACACGATCGTATAAATAATATATTAATTATTATAATATAATATTTGGTACGTCATGTTTTAGTATGATTACTATAATATTTTTTGACTATTCTTTCCGACGAGGAATGTCTCAACGTCGCATATGGTTCACGTTGTGCTCGTAGCATGCATTAAATTCGCATTCCGCCTAACTTTCAGTTTATGCCGGGGGATTATTGTGTTTTCAAACACCTTTTCAATTATTAAAATGCGAAAAAGCGGTTGTTAAAAAAAAAGTTTTTTTTTTTTTTTTTTTGTTTTTCTAAACTCGAGTTTTACCAACTCTCGATTATTTCTACTACCAGTCATCCCCTCATCTAACCTTATCGAATATATTCCGGCATTGTCCTGTCGACGATTTTCAATATTCCTCCAAAACCGTAGTAGGTACACAAATTTTGGAAATCGGTGCTCGTTTCTCGCGGTGTGTTGTAAAAATAATAAAATTGTTTTATTAATAATTAATACTCCCTGCATCGTTTTTTATGAAAATATCTAACCCGTAGTGAGCTAACCCTATTAATATTATGTGCCATTTCAAAACGAGTATTTAAAATTTATTACAATCTGTATTTGTGTACGCGTGTTCTGCAGAAGTCTGAGTGTTATTCGTTTGGTAATGAAGTTTTTACGCCTAGTCTACCGAACGAGTAAGTTCAGCGTAAATCATTTTATATTATATAATAGTAATGCGCGCGTTATATTATGTGTATAATATTATTTTATGTTTTATTATTAAAATAATAAAATACGAAAAGTCGTCTGCAGTATGTACAGTCGTTCGTGTACATAACGTCACAATAAATGACGTTGGCACCACACTAAAGTATTAATTGTCGCCTTTTAATCATGCACTATCCGTGCAATAATTATTTAGACGACTGTTCTCGAAAGAAGCTAAAAATTGTATGGATATCTCGGAGAAACTTTTCCTCTACTACTCCGAGTATACGTGGGTGACAAAAGTTTTTAAAACTAAATTTGTATTTCCTAGAAAACTTCTTCGTCTGCATTTTGTAGAATAAAAACCACCCCCCTCTCGTCGTCGTAGCTTAGATAACGGTTGTTCGATAACTTTTTTTTTTTGATAAAGTAAGAGCAAAATTGAATTTTTTTATTTCGTTTTGTATTGAACGTCGTTCACGTATCTGTTTTGCATAACCGTAGTGCCGTCTTATGATAACAAAAAAAAATGTATGTTTTTTAAAATAATATTTTTGTTGTAATATTCTGCATCACAAAATAGCGCATTATGAATATTTTAGACCGTAAATTATTTAATCAAAAATGTAGCGAAAGTTAACTTTAACAATTATAAAGTACGCGTTTGTTGTTTTAAATTATATTTTTTTTTCAACAAAAATGGAAAAGTTTGCACACAATGAATAAAAATTGAAAAAGAACTATGTTTCTAAATTAAATTAAAAATAAATTGAAGTGCAATTGATATACCCTAAATTCAGGCGTGTAATATAATGTATTGCAATTATAGTATACTATACAATAAGTGGTTCTAAGTAAATGGAAAACGAATGAGAAAATAACGTTTCGACATTAGATGACAAATTTCGAAACGTAGTTGTTCGTTTCTCTATTATTTGTTTATTTACTCTATTTTTCAACAACTCGTGCTTGTTTTTAAATGTAATATGCGTTATGAATTTTTAATATTTACTAAATGTTTTGTGTTGACAACGTGACATTATATTATATAGTTAATTAATCAATATGTTTTATGGTTGTAGCATTAGTTTTTCGAATTACTCTTGATTATAATGTTGGTTGTTTTTTGTTACAAACATTTTTTTATTATAATTCCAATACTCGTGATGAATTTTTCTATATTTGATGTGTTTTTATTTACCTAATATTATTATTATTTTATCTAACGGATAAAAGGTTTTTTAAACGTGCCAAGAAAATAAAATCTTTCTCGTTTAGACTATTTAAATGTAATTACACCGTCGGCGAAAGAAAAATAAAAAAATAAAATTGCCCTATTTCAGATTTACGTGATCTGAATAACATTTAAGGTTTTCGCTTATATTCAATACATAGCATTAATGCGTTATTAAGTATTTTATTATTATATTTAAATTTTTGGTATTGCTTTCAAAGTTTCAATGTCGACCGTCTTAATATAATCTTCTAAACGGTTTTAAGCCTAAGTAAATATACTGTAGAAACCTTATCGAAGTTAATTGGAAATAACTATTACTATTTGTATAAAGTTCAAAAGAATTATTACGCTCGAACGATTGTCATCGAAAATATACCACACGGTTAGGTTAGGTATGTATTTTACAAAATTTTGTTAGTTCAAGGCTAAAACTAATCGTTTAAGATTAGAATGGAATAGCTCAAATCAGGACTCCATATTATGAATTATTCATTTATCGAATCAAAACCACAAGTTTAAACCCCATAGTTGTACGGTCGGGTTTAAGGATATCTACTTAAAATAAATATTAAATGAGTGCATGAGAAAATCGTTAATCCTGCGGTTTTAACTGATGACTTAATATACGGTGTATATAAACTTGGAATATTTAGGTGTTTCGTTCTTCGTCATTTATCATTTCGGTCTGCTAGTGAGAAATAAGAAGTTTTACGAATTTAATTAATGTCAGTAGATCTACACATGATCTCGTATAAATTGTAATTCAGCTTAATAATTTATTGTTTTCGGTATACCTACATTCGGCATTGCTTATCATTGTTATGGACTGGATGTGATTTATTTTATTATTATAACGTCATACAATAGTATGGAAAATCTACATTATCTATACCTTTTATTGCGATGCTTTTGAATTTTGTTTAATTAAATATTGTCCGTTTTTAAATTATAATAGTAAGAATAAGTTGAAAAAGTAAATAATTATAGACAAGAAAGCTGGACATACTTTGCATCACGGATATTCGCTTTTCGGGTCAGATACTCTTGCAAGGTGTGTATAATTTTAAAGAAACGTAAAATCATTTCTTCAATAAGACGATTCTGAACGAAAGAAGTTAATAATATAAAAAAACAAAAATAGTCGTCATTTTCAACACACTCACCTAGAGTATCTGACCCGAAGAGCGAAGAATATCCGTGGTGTGAATTATGTCCGGCTTTCTTGTCTATACTTTACTTTACTTTACTTTCTTTTATCTAATAAATAAAGAAAAATAATTAAATGAAAAAAAAGTGTTAGAAAAATGTTTAAATTTTTTTTTTTACATTTTCAAATTTTCTTGCGCCAAAATGTTTCTCATATTATTGCTTATGTATATTTAAATTTTATAAAGTTTGGCTTAAAAAATAATTCAAATAAATGACCCCTTTAAAGCACCAACTAGAGGCAAATCCGATTTCAAAAAGTTACTGATCAAAACTTTTGGTTAAGTATATTTATACGAAAAAGTGTTTACAGAAAAAAGAAAATAAACATCATTGTAAAAACTTGCTTCTTGCTCACTACTCCTTCATTTCGTTCCAAATCTAAAATTCAGTCGAGGCATACTTATCAACTAAACGTTTATGCAGAATATGTCTCAAAAGTATGCATAATTGCTCATAAAAAGTTTCTAACATTTCAGTTTCTAGTTTCTTCTTATTGGATTATTTCAGAGTTGCTCTTACCTGTTTTCTACGGATGAAAATTAATTTTTTTTATTGTCTTTATTATAATATATGAGAATTTAAAATATTGTATGTTGTTGTGTATATGAACATTTTCACACTAAACTTAAATTTTATAGATGCGGTGTGTGTTATGTTCGTTTTAAAGTTCAGTCATGTTTACATTATTCTCAACTCTTAAATACTATGTATGTATAAATTAATATTTAATTCCGTGGTCTTTAACTTGAACCGAAAATTAAATACAAACAAGAATTAGTATACTCTATTAAAACTAAGTAAATTTATTTTTGAAATTTAAATAAGAAATTAATTGGTTTAAGATTCCCTCATTTTTTTTTCGGATTCGCCCGTGCTTCGTGCACGAATGACAGACGTGTCACGAAAACAATTTGTATTTCAGTAGTTTTCATTGAGAAACTATTGTGAATTTTGAAAATTTTTTCCTCTAGTCCGTCCAAATTGAAATTTCTAGAGGCTAAATGAAACTTTTGAATAAGTTAAACTACTTGAAAAGAGGTTGCATGCATAAAAAAAAAAAATTCTTCATTTCGCGCGAAATTTAATAAAAAATCTGAATTCAAAATTATCATTGTCTCAACAAATTTCCGTGATAACTATTTGTCACTACATAATATAACATAATATATTATTATAATGGTAATTATTATTTATTTTTTAAATACTTTCGAATTGAACTTTAAGTATGATTATGTTTTTGAATACTATTGATATTATGTAATATTTATAATTAATAGGTAATAAAATTGAGTTTACCAGCAATTATAATAATGAAAAAATCGAAAAATATTAATTTTTAAAATACTTATAATTTTTTATTCTGAGCGGAGCAATAAATGTATTGGTTTTACAAATCTGTGTGTTTTTTCCGTGTGTATAGAAGCACGATTTCAGGTAGAAATATTGATCTAAAAGTTTCGATCAGTATCTCTATAGATTGGAAATGCTATCAAGATGGTACTTTTAAAATTCTTAATACTTTTTCTGAAACAAAGCAAAGATAATATGTAATGTAAAGCAAGGATAAGTAGTAAAGGATAGATATCAAAGCCAGACGTACTTCGCACCATGGGTATTATTCGGTTCTCGGGTCATTGAATCGTCTTATCGAAGAAATGATTAACCGTTTCTTTAAAATTCAAAACACACCCACCAAGAGTATCTGATCCAAGGTGCGAAATATGTTCGGCTTTCTTATCTACACTTTTTTTCACTTATATTTAGACGGAGCTGAATTATTTAAATTTTGATGTTTTAACTGGGTACCTATTGACGAATATTAAAACAAAATTGTATTAGTTATAATATTGCGGACATATTATTTTTAATTTTTGACCACTTTTAACTCTTTGATTTACAACGATCAAGTATTCCCATTTTTCATAACGTTTGTTGAAACATTAGCGATCATAGTTGTTCGATGTATAAATAGACTATGAAATATACGTTAGTATTGATTTTTGTACACAGTGTGTTCTCAGAGTACATAGGTGCGCCATAAATCAACGATATTGGATGAAATGGCATTATGTGTAAGATAATGGTTTTCGACTGGAAACTAAAACAATAATAATATCTGCACGAACTATTTCTCAAGAGCGGGGTAATAAATATATAAAAAAAAATATTTCACTATTTAAAGTGTGTTGTTCGTTGTTTGTGCATCGTCGAGATATCGATCACAAGGGGTCGGCGGCGGCGGTAATACGAGTAATATGCTGTCGTTTTAAATTCGAAATTTTACCAATGTCAAAACATACATTTTGGCATTTACTGACGTGACGTTTCACTCGTATCGACGAGACGGTGTAGTATTGTATACCTACGCACAGTTATAGTTATATTTTACGATGTAAGTATATAATATCTAATATTAATACGTTTTACTTGCACATGTAGCGCTTTGACGACGTTGTAAACACACGCGGAATTTGACACGACGTTAAGCGAAACACGATACCACGTAATAGTTTGAGACGCGTAAATAACAACGAGATGACATTAAGCGATTAAACGAGAGAATATTATACCTGATATTGATTTTCTGTTGGAAGAATTAAAAAAGTTATAATAATAATAGTAAATAATAATCACGGTTTTAATGACGCACGTTTTCACACAATAACCAAGTTATGAACTGTTGTTGTCTTCAACCCCTTATCCGCCGCTATTAACACCTTATGAAAATAATATATTATAATTATTATACTCATCGACTCATGTATCATAAATACGCGGGGCTAATTATTGGTTGGGCCGGTAGGCATCGTTTAAACTTTTTTATAAAGCTGTAAAATTTTAGCTAGGCTAAACAAATTTTCAACCCCCCACCAAAAGTATTATTTTATCTATATAAAATAAAATATTTCCGATTATTCCTCATTGCGGTGATTTAAAAAGTTTCTGTTATATGTATTAAAAACAAGCTTTGAAGACTCCTCCTGTAAGCATTTTAATACTAAGTTCAAAAAATAATAATACCTATTCTGGACTTCTGTATATAATGACTAATATATTTTGTATGATAATTTCAATTTTCGATTAAAACGGTAGAGGATTAATAATTTTATTCTACTACAAAAACCCAATAAATATTCAAGAAAGTATCACGGGACTTGATGCATTTGCATTTATTATATGTTTCTTTTAGTCAATTCAATGCACTTCTCTTTATGAAACATTGGTCAGTTTAACTTTTAAATACGTCAGTACACGCGTATTGCTAAATTAATTTTGAATTTTTTATGAGATTTTGTACTATTATATTATGATAATTATAATGAAGGTTTTCTTTACATTTTTGAAATCGTACATAAATTTACACTTTAGATTCTGAGTAAAGCAAAGAAGCTTGCGATTTTATAATGATAATTTTATTTTTTATCTTTACGTGTATAGTAGGTAGGTTTTTGGTAGGTGGTAAAGAATCTCTCTTTCGCATGGTATAATAAACAAAAAAATTAAATCAAGTAAAGTCGATAAGAAGGAAACTACGAATTTTAAAGAAACAATAAATCATTTCTCCAATAAAACAATTCTGCAGAGCGGAGTCTTAAACAGTTTCGTGTAATTTTAGAACTCAATTAATATAAATAACAATAAATGTCAGTTTTAAATTAGGTATGTTTAGCAATTTTAATAATCTATACTCATTTCATTATTCGTGAGAATTATAAATTTTGCAGCGTTTTGAAAAAAAAAAACTGACAATTATTGTTCTGTATAATTAACTGAAACCCCATTCTGAATTGTTTTATTGAAGAAATAATTTATCGTTTTTTTTTTTTTTTTTTTTTTAATGCAGAGTTTTCTTTTTTCTATTTCTCGACTTGACTTAATTTTAATTTCATGATTTTTCATCAAGTATAATAATTATGGTTAAAGAAGCTTGTTGTGAATAGGAAAAATAATAAAATTCTACGGTCTTACTGTGAGAAGACATTTTAGTTTTAATATAATAATAATAATAATAATAATGTAATGATATATAGAGTCAATTCATAATGTTCAGATGTCTTACTCATGAAGTACAATGTCTTAAATTTGAAAAATAAACCGAGCATACTTTCCACCATGTTTATTCTTCATTCTTCGGGTAGGATATTCTTGGTTAGTGTGTTAAATTAAAAAAAAAAAAAAAAAACGAAAAATTATTTTTTCAATAAAACGATTCTGAACTGATAGCTTTATTTAATATACAATAATAATAATTATCGGTTAGGTTATGTTTAACAACTGTTATTCAATAATATTGGGCTAGTGTTGTTATATTAATGTCACACGAATTGTATTGTCGAGTACTCGAAAATTATGTGTCGGGTAATAAATAAATGTTTATCAAAATACAAAAAACAATAATCTATTTTTACATATCCAAATCGTCGATCTCTCATCTGGTATATACGAATCGGCTGCCATACTTTAATAATTGTTAGTAGTAGTACCTTAAATCACACAACCATACAGGGTTTTTGTAACTATTAATATTATGATCTATACATTATTTTGTACCGCACGTATTGTAATAATATAATTATTATAGTTTTAAACGATGTAATGATGTCTAGTAATTTGTTCGCGCCCTCCTGCCGGCGGCGGCACGGCGTGATAATACACGTATAATCGTTTATCATTACTCGTTTTCTATACTGTTTTATAGGGCGTCGTCGTCGGTGTTCCCTGCAGCGCGTTATTTATGGGTTGCTCGAAAAGAAATTTGTCATTGAGAAATAATAATTTGTTTGTCGCATTATTTTACCAACACACCACCGTTCACGCGGCCATGCTCCTCTTAACTCACTTTTCGTGGTCTAAATACATGACGTACAATATGTACAAATCTTCATGCCTATATATATATATTTTATATAATAATATATTATAACAATTTACTGTGGCTTTTCCTCCGTCGTTTTGCATAACAAACACCACACGGCGTTCGAATATACGTATAACTCATTATGTGTGAAATGTGAAAATTTGGGTAACCCCTCGACTCCCCCCCCCCGGCCACACCGGTGCCGCATTTACGGTCAACCTATGGTTTTTGGTCCTATATGTATATTATATCTGCACGTTTATTATAATACATGCATATTATACGATGATGTGTATTTGGACGGATGAGAAATCGGTGAATTAATAACGTGGAGTGCGTTTAACAACAATTACAAGAATTTTGAGCGTTGTGTTACCCCTACCACCCGAACGCGGGGTCAATTGACGTCAATTCCCCTGTACACGGTTAAATGTACAATAATAATTTATATAATATGCATTATACACACGTGCTTGCACGCTTAAATAATACATATATAGTGTGTGTCAAGATGATCTAACCTTGTACGTTACAGAACTTATTATGTCAATGCATACATTTTCCATTTTTTCTTATTTACAATACCTGTTTAAAATACAAATTAAACTACATTTTTACCAAAAAAAATTGTTTTTTTACAAATAAGTTTATAGTCAGTTTAAAGGCAACCACTTAATTTTACGAACAAAAATATTATTATTTGAAAAAATGTTGATATTCAATTTTTTTTTTTTTTCTATGATAAGTATTTTTAAACAGATAAATATTTAAAGTTTTTAAAGTGCCGGAGTGGAGAAGCAAGCCGCCGGGTACTTCCTCCGCAATAACGCACCGCCGTCACTTCTTCGCTACTCTGAACTATAAATAATAAATCCTTGTGTCTCCGCGATATGTCTAATAATTAAAATTTTTAATAAGAATAAAATTTTATTCTCTATTGGAATATTATAATAAATGTTAAATGTAGTCGTTACAATTGAAGTATATACTAGAAAAACTCCAAAAAAAAAAAAAAAAAAAATTGGTAATTAAAAAAAAAAATTTTTTTTTTTTTTTAATACCATAAATAATTTTTTTATTTTT
>JAIPRM010003879.1:2654-18292 GCA_025469315.1 Stegophylla sp. TES_Ste_2020 | reverse complement strand
ATATTTTATATTTAAAATAAATTATATATTATTTATATCTCTATTAGAAAAAAAAAAAAAAACATTTAATAAATTATCCACTTCATTTGTTTAATTTACTATAACGATCTACTCGGTTTATTTTACGTTTTACATTCCTCCGAGTGGGGTGAAGAAGAAGCTAGTGTTTTTAAAATATTATGTTTATTTTATTTTTTCGTGTAGAAATTCTTGTCCGTAAGTTTCGACCAGCAACTTTATGAATCAGAATTTTTTCAAATCCTCAATAGTTTGTTCAAAACTTTGGAAAAACTACTGAAATGTTGACGAAAACGATTTTAAAGTTTAAAACAATTTATCGTTTCTTTAAAATGTAATACACACCTACAAATCCCATTTAATGATCGAACAAAACCCATGGTGAGAAGTACAGACACCCTTTTTTATAATAAAGCTTTTTTATAATAAATTTATCTACCTACGCTTTATTGCGTTTCAATTTCACCCAAGTGTGGCAAGCGACTGCGTTAAAAAATATCATATTTTTTAATCGGTTAATAATTTTATATAATTTTGTGTAGTGTGGTTAATGTGACAGGGGGCGCCCGAGCACCCGTAGCCCCCCTTTGAATCCGCGCCTGCATTTAGTAGAACATTTTTTCTTGAATTAAAAATTAAATGTTAAATAATATCTAAGGATTGAAAAAATGTCGTCATTTTACATAAAAATAATTATAATATTATAAAACTATTTCAACGAATATAGAAAATGACTGATTAACGATTTTTATGATTTTTTTCAAGGCTGTTAGGCATATTATTTATGAGTAAACTTGTTTTAATTTTCAGTTCATGTTATAAAAATATATAATTCTATATTTATTTCAAACGTGGTGACATTTTGTTCAGTATGTATTTCATCAAAGTAGTTTTTTTTTTTTTTTTTTTTGTTTTTGGAAAAACTCCTCTTGAACATTTACAAATAATGTATCTCTATATCGAATACTATTATTAATGCCTATACATCTGATCTATTAAATTGCAGGGACAAAACTTGGATTACTTTTATGACTAAAAGATAAAGAGTGCTATTGTAAACATAGACTATTCCACTCAAAATACAACATAGCATATTTTTTTTTTTTTTTTTTTACTAAAAATGTAATTTAAATTATGCAATTAAGGTTTTTGTAAAGCGATTTTTTACGGGATTAGTATACAAATATTTTAATATTGCACACCCTGTTGAATATGTCTGGCCACGCCCATGTGTATATGATGCATACTATAAATATATTATGTGCGTTTGTTGTGGGGAAAAGAAAAAGGCGGCTATTTATATATTATTATGTACATGGCCGATCATTAAAAATGAATAAATAAATAATAATATACATAGTACTCACAGGCATGTGCCGGTTTCTCGATCATAATAGTATAATATGATGATGATGGACGATTTGACTCTGATTGTGTATTGCTTATAATAATAATAATAATAATAATGTGTTAAAGAGAACATCCGAATTTAAGCGTCTCCGTTAACGCGAAATGTCGTACGCGCACGATGTGACCGATAAAAATTTTATTGTAATCTGAACAAAAAAAATAAAAAATAAAATTAAGATTCGTCTTATACATTTGTGTGACGTGCGTTAAATTTCCCTCGCATTCGTCGTTTATGCACAACGTTTTTACATAGTACGTACACAATACGTCTTATTGACATTCGAACGTATTTTTTTTTAACATCAATATTCTATATTATTTCGTTCCGTTTGAATTCATAACAACACAGATCCGATCTAACAAGTGTAGTCGTTCGATTTTATATATTAGTGTTCGGGAAATATTTTTCAAATCAAATCCCTGGCCAATAAAGTAGGTGCCCCCCCCCTTATCAGTGTATTTTCATTTAATTTTTTTCGCACGCTTCAATTTATCATATTTTAGATTCTAAACGAATTCAAGAAGCTAGTGTTTTTACAATGATGTTTGTTTTTCTTTTTCTGTGTACAACTTTTCGATCAATAATTTTTTTAAACCGGATTTTCCTCTGTTAGAAAAATGTCCAAAATTTTTTTTTTCACATTTTCAAAATTTGCTTGTGCCAAAATCTTTCTTATATGATTTTCTATCTATGTGTAAATTTTCATATAGTTCGGATCAAAAAATGATGGTTTCCGAGTCGTTTTTTTGTCAAATTTTGGGTAGTTTTTTCCAAAAAAAAAATTGAAGAATTGAGAAATTCAAAAAATGACCTCTCTAAAGTACAATCTAGAGGCAAATCCGGTTTCAAAAAGTTACTGATCAAAGGTTTTGGACGAGTATTTCCATACGAAAAGTTGTACACAGAAAAAATAAACATCATTGTAAAAACACTAGCTCCTTCACTTCGTTCAGAATCTAAAAATATTCATAACTCTATTTTCTATTAATCATTAATATTAATAATTATACGATGATACACCCATGTGTGGGCAAACACGTCGTTAAATACGATGATCCTTAACAATTATATTTTTTTTACTGTTCGTATTATGCAATTAAAACCAAATAATTAAGCGCTTTAAAAACACTTATATAATAAGCATTATGTACATATTATTAATTATTATGACTAGGTTTTAAACAATTTGTTCGGTTTCCAAAACGTCAGGACGATGGCGTCAGGAAAGTAAAAAAAAAAAAAAAAAAAAAAAATCAGAACATACAATTGATGGCGAAATGTGAACTAGCTAGCGCGCGCGCGCGTGTGTGTGATTTTAAATAACAAAAAGTATAAATGTCGTACGTGACGTCATCGAGATGAAATAACGTAATTTTAACGAAGTGAAGAAGCGCTAGTGTTTTTACAATGATGTTTATAACACTTATTAACATACATACACTTTTTAACAGTAGCTGGTAAACACTGTAAACGATTGTAAAATATTTGAAATAATAATTTGGTGTTTGAATATCAGGAGAATTCTGTTTAATATTAAAATAACGATTAATAATTGAACAGATTCCCATAATAATAATAATATTCATACGATATTATACGAGAATACAACGTTAACAACACTGACACTTGTGTTCACCCCCTTTGTAAAATTACCCTGTCCCCGACGCAGGTCAAATCTGCGTTCGAGCCCAGGGCCGGATTTAGGACTAGGCTACCTAGGCTATAGCCTAGGGGCGCCACGTCTTGGGGGGGGGCGCTTTCTTTTTTCTTTTTTTTTCTGTAGATACTAGATATAATTCCTATCTGCAAATTTAATTTAACATTTCTACTAGAATACTAGATGTTACTCGAGAAAAATTTTGAGACTTAATTTTTTTTAGGTCGACTTAAAAAAAATTTTAAATTAATCCATTATACATTTTTATATAGTCATAAAATTGGTAAATCAACAAGGAATGGGCTCTTATTGAATATAAATGATGTGCTGTGAAAAGTAGGGGCGTCTTTTAAGTAAATCCGGCCCTGTTCAAGCCTGTACAAGCGTGTTTCGAGTATGCACCGCGAACATAATATTATTTTCGCCACGGCGACGGCGGCGGCGGCGCGTAAATGTCGTGAAATCGTGCGAAATCGGTCTCGTCGTGCACACGTCGTCGCCGCACGCGTTAAGAGTACCTAACCCGGCGGAGCACTAGATGGGTGGGGGAGGGGGGGAGAATGTCGCGAATGTACCAGTTTTTTTTTTTGTTTTTTTTTTTTTCTATTATCATATTATTTCCTCGCCACCACCGACCCACTTATTCGAACACTCACTCCGCCCACGCGTGACCGCTATTTGAATTGCTAATACGCTCGCGAGGACATCGCGGCGCGGCGTTTCCGCGAATTTTTCCATTATTTTCTTATTTTTTTTTTTTTTTTTTTTTTTTTTGTTCCGAGCGGAGTGAGTGTGATCGAATGGCTTTAAAATCATTTTTTTTTTTCTCTCTCTCTATCAGTCTAGAAACACTTTTTCTAATCAAAAAATATGTATATACGTATATAAGACAGCATAGAGCATTTGATGGCGAAACAGATTTTCGTAAAAATTATTTTGGACAGAGATGTCGTTGTACAAAATAATAATTTAAAAGCTAAAAAAATCAGTCTGTAAATGGATTACTAATACTCACGAGTAGACAAGTTTAATGCAGACAGCTAGTAAACTTTTTTTTTATTTATTTTTAACGCGTATTATATTTTATTATTTTTCGTTATATCCATGTTTGTACATTTTCCTTGCTAAAACTTATTATTTTATAGTTTATATTATATTAATATTTTAATTTATTAAGTTTAAACTAATAATTAATAGTGTAATCTAGTTTTAAATACTTTAGTAGTAACTCTGTGCCTCCGCCACAAGCTTAGCTTAAAAGAGGTATTCATAATTTTATTTATTACATAGTTTAAAATTTGTATTTGTATTTTTAATAATGTTTTAAATTTGAATGAATAAAATATTTCAAAAAAAAAAAAAAATTATATATATATATGCTCGGATCAGTAAGTTTTTGAGTATGTTTCCGGTAGAGAATTTTGTCGGCACAGTAGTTTAGAGTAAACGATATTCTCGTCAGTTTTTCCGTAAAAACAAAGAAATACTACATCGAAATTTTGAATAAAAACAATAAAATATATCGTAAATATTGTATTTTCATTAGTTACTTTAAAATATATTCATGAAAATAAAATTTTTAGATTCTCAAATAGAGCAAAGAAGCTTATGATTTTACAAGTATACATATATTTTTCCCCCGTTCTGTTTTTAATACTTTTTTCTACAGAAATACTTGTCCGAAATTTCGATCAGTAACTTTTTTCGTATTAAGATTTTGCTTAGTCATTTTTCGAAAATTCAAATTTTTCATATGGGTACTCAACCCTCAGTTGACGCTGCATAAAATTTAACACTTCACGTCATTTTATTTCGCTTTGATTGTTTATTTGATCGCATTAGCAAACTTAATAGCAACCAATTAATTTGTTGACTATAGTACCCATGGTAATACAATAGTTAATAAATATTTATTTTTTAATAACTATATTTATTTTTAATTAAACCGCTGTGACGAAACCTCAGCTCAAAATCATTTTATTGAAGAAATGATTTATTGTTACTTTAAAATTTACCGCATCCATCAAGTCTCACCCGAGGAGCGAAGAATACCCATTGTGCGAAGTATGTCCGGTTTTTTCCATATTTAGTGTTTTTTATATACATATTTTTGATTTTTTTGGAAAAACATTTTCTATATATTTTTTTTTAGATTCTGAACGAAGTGAAGAAGCTTATGATTTTACAATGATGTTTATTTTTTTTCTCTCTCTCTCTCTTTCTGTATACACGTTTTCGTATAGAAATACTTGTCCGTAAGTTTCGATCAGTATCTCTATAAAACCAAAATCGAACCCAAATGGTACTTTAAAGAGGTCATTTTTTAATTTTCTCAACACTTTTTTCAAAAACGGGGAAAAACTGTTGAAAAATTGACAAAATACACAATTTCCGAAATTTTCGTAAAATTGAAAATTACTTTTTGATATAATTTCTAAAATAATGCAGCTAGGGACTTGAAATTTTCACCAACCACTAAAAACAGTTACGAAAATATTTCATACAAATTTCAAAAAGATTCGATCAATTTTGAATTAAGTACGGCATTTTGAAAATTTCGGAAATTTCTCATTTTTTGTTAGTTTTTATGTAATAAAATTTTTGATTTTTGATATTAAGACTTGAAAATTTAATATGATCTCACTGACATATATGTCTACTTGACCTGAAAAAATCTCGAAAATCGTTAGTCATCTTTTTTTTTTATACCCGTTTGCATTTAGAATTTCGACGAAATTCGTTAGTTTTACCTAAAATTACGCACTTTAACGTACATATAAGAAAATTGGCCAAACCGATTGTTTTGAAATTTTGGTGCTTAGATAGAGAATTTCATTTTCACGCCGACAGTACCGGGATCGATTCCAGCCCGGCGCTCCGAATTTTCGCATACTAACTATTAACTTCCTTCGTTCAGAACCGTTTTACTGAAGTGAAATGATTTATCGTTTCTTTAATAAAATTCAATACACCCGCCGTCAAGGGAATCCCACCGGTCGTGCGAAGTGTGTCCGGTTTCTTTTTTCTTTTAATTCATTACGACGCCCACCTCGAGTGTCCTATCCGAAGAATGGAAAAAATGCACGCGTTGCAAAAAATAAAATGTCCCATACACACTTAACACCGGTCCCGCAGCAGTACTTTTCAGTTCACTTTGACTTTACACAGTAATAATACTGTACACGGTGTACAGATACGCATTACACACGTGTAATTCAGAGCCCGCTCTACATATTTATCATTATACTGCACTCTTACAGAGGTTGGTGTGTATTTATATACATAATAATAAATGTGCTTGTATTATACTCTACACGATTTGGGTCCGGTATACATTATAAATTTATAATATACACAATATATTTTAAGAGAACGCGCGCACTACACAACTAACATAATATTATTATAATGGCGATACCTACAGTATGATATACACGGAAACGACGCGCGCACGAGTCGTCACGAATAGTCGTGTTCGCGTTGTTATCGTTATTATTATTTATTTATTTATTATTATTATTATTATTATTATCATCATCGTCACGTGTAAAATATACTTGTATACACAAACGCGCACGGAATGTATACACGGGTATAATATGTGTGTGAGTGAGTGCAGTAGAAAGACGTACACGCTTTAGAGATCATAAATCTTGTCGCGAATATTATTATTATTGCCGCCAAAAAGGTTAGGAAAACTGTGACATCCGCCGAGCCACAGCGGTGACCGGGCGGGGGGGGGACACGACGTTTCCGCGCCATTATCAACACGACCACCGCTCATAGGCGGGGGCCTAGGGGGGCTAAGCTCCCTCAAAACCGCTCTCATAGCTACCCTAGAAAATTTTTGAAAATCGCTTAAGATTAACGTATTTTTGGGGGAGCTAAATCAATAAATAAACATTTTAGCCCCCCCCCCTCCCCAGAATTTTCGTCCTAATCGCCCGAGATGCCACCACTCGAATAGGAGGCACTTAAACGATATTCTAATACCGTAAAAGAACATTAAAAACCCGTCGGGCAAACTCGCGAGAAATACCGCGAAAACAATACGTCATTATAATCGCACGCGGGGATTGGGTGGGGCATAAATCGAGTGAAGTTCTAAATTAAAAAAAAAACTACAAAACTGGCATTTATTTACATATTTTTTTGTTCTGAATCTCTTCGCTCTGAATCATTTCTTTAAAATTCAACACACCCACCCGAGAGGATGTTCCACCCGAGAGGTGAACGATACCAATGGGGGCGAAGTATGACCTGATTTTTCGTCACTGATATTATAATCCGTGTATTTTTTAAATTATTTACATGTGCAAATGAGCCCGAACAAATACGCGAATTAAAAAGCCGGACATACTTCGCACGACGGGTGGGATTCTCTTGAAGGGTGTATTTAATTTTAAAGAAACGATAAATCATTTCTTCAATAAAACGATTCTGAACGAGGGAAGTCAATAATATAAAAAATAAATGTGAAAAAATAAATGTCAGAAAAGTGTCCAAAATTTTTTTTCACATTTTCAAAATTTTCTTGCGCCAAATTCTTTTTTTATATGATTTTCTATCTATGTTTAAATTTTCGTATAGTTCGGATCAAAAAATGATGGTTTCCGAGTCGTTTTTGTCAAATTTAGGGTAGTTTTTTCAAAAAAAAAAAATTGAAAAATTGAGAAATTCAAAAAATGACCTCTCTAAAGTACAATCTAGAGGCGGAATCCGGTTTCAAAAATTTATTGATCGAAATTTTTGGACAAGTATTTCTATACGAAAAGTTGTACACAGAAAAAAAAATTAAACATCTTTGTAAAAACACTAGCTTCTTCACTTCGTTCAGAATCAAAAATATAAAACTTTGATCCGCAGAGTAAATATGGGCCTAAATCAATGTTAGCCCGGCCAAGGCAATGATCCTTACCGAGGTTTTGGTCAAGAAGTTCAGTTCCAGGAACCTCTTTCGGTTTTCATTTTCCATTACAATTGAGACATTCCAGAATGCTGAATTTAAAATTATTAAATAAAATAATAATATGATACGTGCAGTGTGTTGAGTGACTTTCCAGAATAATAATATCATTATAAAACAATACGTTAATATAAAATCCGAGAACGTTAGATGCGAAAGCGGAACCGATCAATTTGATTTTGAATTTTGTTTAATTTAAAATATTCATTTGACCGACTGTTGTTGTGACTATACGATATTATTTTAATCGCTACATTCGTTTGTATTCGTGATGACATTCGGGGATTAGAATAATTTTATGCTTGGAAATCGTTAAAATTAATAAAAATATTATTACGGTTACTCGTTTTCGGATTTGTTACGTACTTACATAACGTGTTGAATTTTGTTATGGTTACCAACAAACTGTTGATATAATAAACACGTTAATTTCAACGTCACACAAATTCGTTGTCATTTTGCATTCATACAAAATGAACAAAAAAATCAAAAAAAAAAAAAAAAAAACAGTTGTAATCATGATTATACGGACATACGCGGTAGTCATAATAATAATAATAATAATAATGACTGTACACGCCTGATATTCATACTTATTGTCACAAAAAAAAAAAAAAAAAAAGAAAAATGATTTTATTCTATTTAATACGTTTTTAATGAAATTATCTGTATCCATCTGAAAATATCCGCTAATGTCATATTGTAATCCTAGTTCATAATTACCACATTGCACTCGTAGAGGGAACGAAAACAGTAAAATAAGAGACTGATGAAAATATGTACTTCCTGTAATTTTGTTTTTGATTTCACATAATGATTATAATAATACTTTGTTGTTTTTTATACTAACGATCTGTACTCATAAAAAAATGACACGCGACTATTTAAAATGCTTGTGTAACTAATTCACAACATTTGACACGCGCCGTAAAATGTTTTCAAAAACACCTGTACTACTGACACTGTATCATACATAGTTCATGTATTTTCGAAACGATAATAATGAAATAAATTCTACGAAATCTCCATACAATGTTTTTATTAGAACACCGATAATAATATTAGACGTCACACGAAGAAAATAAACCTGTAATATAATATACAGGTGAGAAAATTTTGATCACAATTTCCTGGTAAAACGTTTCCTTTTTAGATTCTGAACGAAGCTAGTGTTTTTACAATGTTTATTTTTTTTATTTTTTTTCTGTGTACAACTTTTCGTATGGAAATACTCGTCCAAAAGTTTCGATCAATAACTTTTTAAAATCGGATTTGCCTGTAGATTGTGTACTTTAGGGGGGTCATTTTTTTAATTTCTCAATTGTTTAATTTTTTTTTTTTTTTTTTTTGAAAAAACTACCCAAAATTTGACAAAAACCACTCGGAAACCATCATTTTTTGATCCAAATTTTGAAAGATTTTGACGTAAGAAAATTTTGAAAATGCGAAAAAAAAATTTTGGAAATTTTCCCAACATTTTTTTTTCTCATTTGTTCTTTATATTGTTAACTTCCCTCGTTCAGAATCGTTTTATTGAAAAAATGATTTATCGTTTCTTTAAAACTAAATACACCCGTCAAGAGAATCCCACCCGTCGTGCGAAGTATGTCCGGCTTTTTTTACTGTTCAATGTGCACTTAATTACAACTTCCACGAGTTTACATTTTTACTTACCTATTAGTAAAAGTAATTTAAATTCTGACAAATACTATCACGATTCACGATCGTGGTGGAAATACCTATTAACTATCGACGTTTATTGTAATAATATTATATGCGTTTAACAGTGTCCATCATCAAGTGTTTTCATTTATGATTTACACTTGAATGAAAACAAATTCAAAAAAAAGCTAGATAGACAAAAAGAAAATGATATTGAATAAAATTATTCTGTTTGAATGCAGATTCAAACAATAAAAAGAATCAAGAAAATTAATAATTTTATGTCACTGTGGCAGATTAAACATAAGTTTTAATAAGAGGTTAATGTTATATAAAAGGGGTACAAAAGTCCTTATGTTTTAACTATAAATACATTTTTTTTTTTAAGTCAAGCCAAATAAAATAATACTAAAAATGTATTATTATTTTATGATCGTTATCCACAGACACACTGAAAAAAAATAATTTATACCATCATCTTAAGCAAAAATACACTGTATGAAACTTTGTTTTTTCCAATCGTTTATCATTTACTTGGGGGAAAAAAAAATAAAACCAATTCACGTGGTCAATATACTTATTTTTCAATATAATATTAGGGATTATATTTTATACCATTTACCAACAGTAATTTCCGTGTTCCTGGATAATAGTATCACAAAATATGCATAAGCGTGTGTATTCCTGTTGGTAGGTACCTCATTAGCTTATTTTCTGGTGGTTAAATTTATTCAAACGTGCCGATTTGTATCGGTGGTTTTTTTTTCTACTTTAATATTATCAACTACAGTGGATATTTACGTTAAAAACAAAACGTAGCGTATTTTACTCTACAAATTTACAATACAGTTAAATTGCAATGTACTTAACGCAGGTTTTTTTTATCGAAAAAATATTTAAAATAGTTCACCGCATTCAAATCATCCTGTTCTAGGTTATTATAATATTATATAGGTACCATAATATGGCATAAGTTCTAAGAAAACACTAAACTAACATTCACGTCTTATAGATGAAACATAGAAAACCGTCCTACATCTCTCGCGGTTGTTAAATTTTTCATATTTGTCCCTTCCTCCCCGTTGCAAAATTTCAAAACACATCTACACTACTGACATCTACCAATCTACTCGGCTAAAAATATTCATTAACAGTCTACTTTTTCCACCAAAATCGGTGGCGTATTTGAGGGAGAGACAATTGGAGCATTATTAGCCCCCCTCCCCACTACCCGAGAATTTTTTAACGATCAATAATTTAGTTAGTATACCTTTCAATCGCTTAGGATGTAAGTACGTGACTTTCTCCAATTTCATTGAATTTTAATTACTTTTAAATTATTTTGCGCAAACGATTTTGAACGACAGTCCTGATTGTTTTTTATAATAATAATTTAGCTTGCCATTCAATACATCAAAAATATTTAAACTGTTCAAGTGATCCATAAAATTATTCAATTAATTACAATGTTTATATTTAAATCAAAATGTAAATTTATGGTGATAGTTCATTTTTGTTTGAGTAAAAGTACAGATTTCTCATTCAATATTCATACAAATTTTTTATGTTACTAAATTATCTTAATTTCATTTTTACTTTAATCATCAAATATGGAAAATAGTGACAAAGTAGTAATTTCAAACAGGCACTTACAGTAGATAAATTCCAATATATTCTCCAATTTATAAAAAAAATCTTAAAATAATGATAAATAAAAAAATAACTAAGATGTATGAGCAAAAACAACCTCTTCAGCTCTTTTGTGTATTTGAAAATAAATCTCAAATACGCTCTTGACCAAGAGTCACTTTTCCTTTTTCCACCAATGCACGTTTCTATCAAATTATTTATTAATACTATATTTTTTTTGTAATATTTAAAATTTAAATGTGTAAACATGAGTCCAAATGAAAATCAATATAGTCAATAATATAATAATATAATAAAACTAAGCGCATATTATTGAAAAGTTCTGTCCGTGCATAAATTACAAAAAAATCACATGTTCGTTTCACACGTAAAATTGATTCACCTTTATTTGTATCCATGTTCATATTGTTTAAAGCGTTATGGCGTACATCATCAAGACTTGTTACAATTTTTTAGTAGAATTTTCCTATGCGTACTTCATGAATGTTTTTACCAAATCGCTTAATGTCATAATAATATCATATTTAAACATTTGAACATTTCAGTAAGTAAATCAATAAATAAATTTTGTGGAAAAGGGTATTGGTGAAAAGAGGGAAAAGATTAATTTTTGTGGAATGGGTATTGGTGAAAAAGGGAAAAGTGCATTTTGATGGAAAAGGAAAGGTTCAATTTGATGGAAAACGGTCCCGCCCGTTTATGACTGATCCTTTTTCTTAATATTCTGTTACTAATATTTGGACTTCGACTAATTTCATTAAACTGCGTCAGTCTCCTCGACTTCTAAAGTGATTATAATATACGCTCAAGAGACGTGTGTGTGTGTGTGTGTGTAATTTAGGATGACCATATTTGAGAAAATAAAATACAGGACGAATATATTTTTCATAATATTTTTAAATAAATAAGTATTTATTACATATATATACATGTTTTTGAATCGTGACAAAAGTATAATTTTTAAACTACATATTATAGATTAAATTTAAACACATAAAAACATTATTTTGAAAAACACAAAATAATATGATAAAACTAAATTGATACTTTTTAAAATTTCTTCAAATCCTTTATTCGTGCATATTGTACACTTTACTTTCTAAAAAAAACTTGTTGTTTCATTTTACGATTATAATCAATCTAATGGTATCCAAAGATTTCTAGATTCTTACATTATTTTATTCAATAATTTCATTTCAAAAATTTTAAATCAAAAGTAAGTCAATAAACGGGATTAATATGGGACAAAAAGCGTCCTGGGAGAAATCTGTCAGGACAGCAGGACACAAAGCCGAAACAAAGGACAATCCTGTATAAAACAGGACGCATGGTCACCCTAGTGTAATTTATGTATATACAATCAACTACACGGAAACTGCGTACAAGCACATATTATGTACATAGGTATACTACTAGCTGTTTACTACGTGCCCATTTCCAGTCGTACTTAGGTTGTAAAATGAAAAAAAAAAAATTAAAAAGTTAAACGATTACGACTCGCGTACACGACATTAGGTGTACGACACCTGTATATTATGTATATAATTAAATTATACACACGTGTTATGGATTGTAAATACGTGAAAAAGAAGTAAGTACGTTCTGGGAACAAAGTGTTTTCTATCATTTCGTGTAACCGTGTGTTTGTCAATGAATAACAAGTATTTCGGAGAGGAAATAATAACACAATTTAATGGTTGGCGATCTTCAGTAGTGGACACGGCGTAAATGTGTGTAAACCTAATTATTCGAAGGGGCGGTGAAGTGTAAACAAAGATACACGCATAATAATTACTACTCGTACACCGATTTGCAGACTCTTAGTGTTTCGATTTTCCCACTGAACACTGTGACCATACTATTGCGCGGGCCGAGGCGTGTGTGGGGTCAAATGTTATAAGTTTACAAGGCGAATCCGCGAGATTATAAAATTATAGTGTTACAATCGTTTATGTGTGTGATATATATATATATATATATATATAGGGTGATTTTTTTAATCGTGCTCACCTCCATTTTTGGCCGTAAAAATGCAAAATTTGGGATTTTTTTTCCCCGGAATGTTCAAGTTCCTATAAAATCAATATTTTTAATAACCCATTTTTTTCATGTCACCTTTAGGGGGTGTCCTGCGGAGATACACAGACTTTCTTTTTTTCAAATGGCTACTACCCCCAATTTTAATTACGGAATTTTATATTCGGGTTATTTTTCCTGTGAATTTTGATGTATCGAAATTAAAATTTGAACGAGTAGTTTTTGAATTATTCAAATTATTTAAATATTAAGGAAAATTGTCACTTGGGCGCACATATTTTAATTTATTCATAATAGGTAAACGAGATAAGACGACCTGACTAATTAATATTTTGTAAATGTAAAATTTAATCTCGTACACACGACACGATATCTATGAACATTTTTGACTAATTATTTCTGATTAAAAGTTAATTGAGTAGATTTATAATAATTATTACGTACGTAACTAAATATTATGTGCCCGAGTGACGATTTTCCTTAATATTTAAATTTGAATAATTCAAAAACTACTCGTTCAAATTTTAATTTCAATACTTTAAAATTCACAGGAAAAATAACCCGAATATAATTCCGCGATTAAAACCGGGGGGTAGCCATTTGAAAAAAGAAAGTTTGTATCTCCACAGGAGACACCCTTAAGGTGACATGAAAAAAATGAGTTATGGAAAATATTGGTTTTATAGTAACTTGAACATTCCGGAAAAAAAAAATCCCAAATTTTGCATTTTTACGACCAAAAATGGGGGTGAGCACGCTTAAAAAATCACCCTGTGTATATATATATATATATATATAATAAAATAGCGTGTACATTATACTACATTATGTCCAGTCATACTGCAAAGTGTACCCGTATAGATTAGAACACGTACAACACTAAATTATCGTTATATTTTTCAAGTATTAACCACCGAAAGAAAATTTTTATAATTATTATTATTGTTTTAGAAATATTTTAAATGTACTAATAATAGTAAAACAAAAAAAAAAATAAATAAAAATATTAATAGTTTTTTAGTGCATATATTATGGTAAAATGCACTTATATTACATTACTATATTTTTTTTTAGTGTTTAGAACAATATTTCTAAACGCTCTGAATTAACTAATTGTCGATGTGTGCGTTTCCACAGATACTTACGTTGGTCAAAACGTGCGAGCCGGTGGCCGAAATGAGAACGTGCCGTTCACCAAGAGACTGGTCACTATTAGCGCTGCAAAACGTCCGCACTGGCAAGTCACACTATCTGGTCATCTGCCGATGTCCGCACACTAGTCTACTGGGTATGTAAGAAAAAATTTCATCTGAGTTCCATTTTACCGCGAAATTTGTGCCATTTCGCCATTTTCATTTTCATTTTTCCCCAGCTATTTTTTATATATTTTTTCTATACTTAAAAAAAAAAGCTTTTTGAAGCGGATAATGTATTGAATTTTAACGAAATACGTAACCGTGGTTATCATGGTTTCCATGGTTGCCTTGGTTGCTATATGGTTGCCATGGTTCCCCTGTTACCATGGTAGCCAGAGTTACCATGGTTGCCACAGTTACAGCGTAGGGTAGGATAGAGGAGAGCAGGGGAGAATGGTAGGATATGTGAGTGGTAGGGAGAGGGTTGATTAGGGATCAGGGTCTTGGGTTGAAGGAGGTGAGTCAGACAATGGCAACAAGTGTAAACCATTTGAAACAATGCGATTTTTGAAAAATGTAAAAAGTATAAAGTACTATCTAGAGTAAAATTTTGATTGAAAAATGGCCTGATTAAGGCTTTTGGATTAGTATTTTTTGTGAAAAAATAAATAAATAAAAAATAAACATCATTGTGAAAACAACACTAGCTTCTTCACTTCGTTTAGAATCTAAAAACCTATTATACATAGTGGGTATATCGGCGGTAGTGATACCTATATATATGTATGTAGGTCGGTATAAGTCTTGAAAAACTTTTGGATATGAAGTGAAGTAAAAAAAAGAGCCACGAGAATTTTTTGTTTTTAATCTACACGGCGTGTTTCGCAAAATTTTTTCATAATTTATAACCAATACATATGTTTTAGATTCTGAGCGAAGTGAAGAAGCTAGTGTTTTTACAATGATGTTTATTTTTTTTTTCTGTGTACAACTTTTCGTATAGAAATACTTGTCTAAAAGTTTCGATCAATAACTTTTTGAAACCGGATTTGCCTCTAGATTGTACTTTAGAGAGGTCATTTTTTGAATTTCTCAATTCTT